>VZTJ01000745.1:87679-150016 GCA_013397795.1 Orthonyx spaldingii
GGGAAGAAGAGATGCAGAAGACATAAGAGAAAGACAAAGAAATAAAAGTGTAAAAATAAATGGAAAGTCTTTCAAGTTTAAGAAAGTCAAAGCCTCTGAGAGCTCAAAAGAAGTTATAAAAGTCCCTAACAAGAAAATTACAAAACCCAATTCCTCCACCTCAAATATAATTATGAAAATATGCTTGGAATGAAAAACAGTTCAGTAGGTAAAGTTCATTACATGAGGTGTCCAGCCATGGAGAAGTGTTGCCCTGTCTTTGTAAGAGCAGTTCCTTTCTGAAACT
The DNA here is from genome assembly GCA_013397795.1 of Orthonyx spaldingii. Lineage (NCBI taxonomy): Eukaryota > Metazoa > Chordata > Aves > Passeriformes > Orthonychidae > Orthonyx > Orthonyx spaldingii. The sequence continues at coordinate 87,966 of VZTJ01000745.1, forward strand.
TCTTTCCTTTTCTGTTTCTTGCTTTTCCTTGATTATCAGCATCAAATGAGATATGTATAACTGGGAGATATGTATAACTGTATTATATTGAGGAAGACCTAAATCCACCCTAACAATTTCAGTCCTGAATTCTTTTCCATGCTGGGCCATTCTTGAGTTTGTGCACTCCTTAGACATTCACATACAAGTGAGCAAGGGTCATCAGACCCATACAGCAAATGTCAAATTCTTCCATTCTAAAGAAATGGAAATATAGTATTCTGCTTCTGAAGGAATAGTGCTGAGGGCTAAGTACCGTAATTTTATTTCAGATACTGACATTTTCCCGGGATGTCAGATGTCTCAAGGAGTCATCAATTCTGACTGGTTACTGAAGAGGCAGTTGTGAAGATATTCAAAGCCTTTCAAAAGCAAGGCATTCCTTCTCTGCCATCAAGTAAGCTTTAGAAGCAATTTGGTCTAGATAGATACTTCTGTCCATTGACCTCCTGGGATGAGACAGACCCTATTTCCCCTCAGAAATATGTATGAAATGTGAATTCCTCATTGAAGAGAAGCATATACAGACTTACAATTGAAACAGTTCTTGAGAGTCTGAAAGGCCTTTTCAGAGACTTGAAACATTGTAAAGGGAAATGCATTCTTAGTTAGGTCTACTAACAAGACTTCCTCAAAGAAACCTGATGTAAAAATTTCCTGTGAAGAAGTCTCAGAAGAACTGCAAACAGAATAGATTATTTCTACTCCAGGGATAAGGAAAGGCCTGATCTGTGAAGTATTTCAAGTGATGAAGAAGGTCCTGATATTTGTGCCTGTTATTAGTTAAATTATTAATTAAACAGATAATTTAGAATCAAACCAATGTCTCCTGGCATGTAAGTTTATTTGCTAACAATGGTCCAATTTCAAAGAACAGTACTTCCGTGGATGCCAGATGCCTGCCAAATCTGCTTATGGAAATGTATTGACCTAGGACAAAGACAGAATATGTGGTTTTCTGTGAGTTTATCACAGCCAGGCAAAGTTTCCTGTACATCAGTGTGGTGATTCAGCTCTAGCCTAAGGAGCAAGGTGCATATCAAAGGTTGAAAAGTTGGAGCACCAGGGACAAAAAAGCCATCTTATTGTGCTGACATACCTGCTTTTCTCAGCTTGCTCATTAACAGGGCACCAATTTCACTCTGCTCCCTGATTCTGGAGCTCACTTGCAGAATTAATCTGCACCCCTGTGTAAACTTGTACATACATGTATATGTGACCATATATGTGTGTATGTATATGGTCACATATACATATATGTGTGTATATATATACACACATATATATGGTCACATACACATTTTTTTCTGGAAGTTGAGGTAAAACCTTAGACCGTTTCACTTAGGGATACAGACAATAGGGCACTGTGAGTCCCTGCTTGTGGTTTTGCTCTTCCACACTTTGCTTTTTCTCAAAAGCCAAGAGTATTTCTTGATTTTCTCTCTATCTTGCAGCTTTCACCCTCTCATATTGTAGCCTCAAATCCCTCCAGAGGAGAATTACTGCAAATTCTACCTTACTGTCAAGGGACACTTAGACAGTGACAGAACAAGCCAAACTCTGGGAGAAGTGTGGAAATGATGTCTGAAAGTGCTCTGAAATGGGAAGTGTTGAGCAGCTCATGAGCAGCATGCAGGTGGTGAGAGATGTTTCTCAGCACAACATGTTGTAAGTATTGCCAAGCCCATAAGAATTAGTGCAAGGAAAACAGAAAGAATAACAAAAGTCATTTTTCCTCCCTTAATGACTTGAATGCTTAGATTGTGAAGCACAATCCTTCACGAACGCTCAGACCTGCACTTCCACACGGCAGGAGTGCGCTTGTCACAGGTAGTTATCTGTCAAAGTACAGGCTGGGCACAAGGAAACTGGGGAAAAGCTGAACTGAGGCATGTTATTTGAGAGGTGCCCTGGTTTCTACTTGTATTTCCACTGAAGTTGTTTACAGAGTTGTGACACAGTTCTGCTAAAGGTAAAACAGCTGAGTTTTCAACTTGCAATCTATATGGTCATCACTTTCTCATGCCCTTAATTAGAAAGCCTCTTGCCAGAAAATTTAAACACTCTAAAAACTTTTCTCTGCTGGAAATGTATAATGCTTAAACCTTCTACACTGAAGAGGCTTGATGCCAGCACTGGCAAAGGTCCTGGTAAGCAATTAACTATGAGACACAGAGGAAGATCCCTTATATACATTAATTTACTCATAGTCCTGTTAGGTCTATTGACACTTTACTAAAAGCTGTGAATTGATTTCCTTGAACCATACAGTAGGTTCTGTGTCACAAATGTAAAAAAAGGTATATAACACATGCATTTACCTGATCTCTCCAAACTGTGTTAACCCTTAAAATCCTCAGGGCAACTGGAACTGAAATTGCACATCAGGTTGAAGCCTTACCTGCTGCACTCTTCTTCACTTCAACATGTTTCAATCTATCTTTAGAAGGCGATTCAGAAAAGCAGGAATCATTCCAGGAATTTAAATTTTATATCAAAAAGCCCAATAATCCTCTTGCTTCTTTAACAAAATTAAACATTTGATAAACTTATGTAAAAGAATATACTATATTTGAGTGCCCCCTATAATGTCAGATAATAGTATATGGCTGCAGTTAATTTACCAGATTTGAATTGCATAAGGCACATACAAAATGAAAACTCCTGCTGAAATCAGTGGAAGTTTTATTTCAGAAAGACTTGCTGGGATTCAAAATCCCTTAAGAGATTGAGTCCAAAGGACTTGGTTTCAAAACACGCTTCACTCTTCAGATCAAGTTCCACTTTTTCTGAGTAAGGTTGAGAGAGATAGTATTCAACACACAGCACTTGTGTGCCAAAAGATAGCTAATACCATCGAGAAAATAAGTAGCTAGAGCAAAAGGAGATATAAGCTAGGTAGAAAAAGAAATACTGATGTTCTAACAGTATGATTCTGAATAAAGTACTTTCAGCAGAGCATTGAAACAAAAACAATGAAAGCAAAAAAACCCCAAACAAATCCAAGCTAAGAAAGTTTTGTTCTGGGGAGGGTTATGAGTTGTTTTTTTTGTCTTATTTTCATTTTTGTTTTTTTTTTTCCCAAATGATTGACAAATATTAGACACCTTTTCATTTTTTCCTCATCCATCACCTCGCTATTCCTGCAAACCAAACCAATTCTTTTTAATGCCTTGGTCCTGCACTCTGAACCCCAAAGCTGTGATGCTTACTAGGCACAGCTTCAGGTAGGCCTCAAATCACGGATCTTCTTTTCTACCTTTAATTTTCTCAGGGGAGACAAATGACTTTTCCAGGCTCTCAGTTACAGCATATCCCTAACCAAGGATATATGCAGGACAGGTAGGAGAACTGTAAGGTTGGTAAGGATCTGGGTGAAGTGGAGGTAAAGGTTGTATTAAAAACTGGGGTGAGAGGGCATTTCTGATATGGTTCTTCAAGGATCACTCTTGTGAACAATCATTAATCACCTTGACAGAAAAAGTAATGATAGATTTCCTGCTGATGCAAATACAAGATAAATTCAAGAAGGAGCATTATACAAGGCAAAAGGATCATTTTGAGATGTGAAGTTATAAAAAAAATGGATAAAATGCTGTAGAAAAAAACATAAGGTCATGTAGTTAGGGACTAGTAATAGTTCCTCATTTATACTGGGAATTTTTCAGTGAAAATTAACAGAAATACACAGATGTCTATTAACAAGCCATCAATGCAGGGAATCTATAGAGCCAAATGTAGTTCACTGACTCAAGAAAGACATTTTAACAAAAATTGGGAATGTCTATGTTATGTAAGGAATCCTGCTGTGCCCCTACCTGCAATGCTCTATGTTTCTTGTAACAAATCATGGAATTGCAGAATGGTTTGGGTTGGGAGGGACCTCAATGACCATCTCATTTCAACCCCCATGCAGGAACACCTTCACTAGAGCAGGTTGCTCAAAGCACCTTCCAACCTGCCCTTGAACACTTCCAGGGATGGGGCATGTTGAAGAAGTCATTGAAATAAGAGCTTTTTGTCAATAAGGTGTCTTACCATCTAACAAAGATCATAGCTTTAGGATAGTTTGGGTGGTGAACTTACTAATGAATGCTAAATAAAAGATTTTTTCTTTCTTATTTGTGGGTACTACATTCGGCAATAACTCTTTGTCCTCAGGAAATTCCCTGTGCAGGTAACATCATAGAGGATTAATTTTATGACATTCTGTTAGTACAAGAGCAAAACTGGTATTTACTAGCCACTAATGCAAGTAACATTAGGAACAAAAATATTATCTCAGAGCAGAACAGTGTGATACTCTGTTCTGATAGCATCATCCCCATATCGGCATACAAGACAATTCTTAGGACAAATTAGCTTGCAGTTACAGAAACATGGAATTGCATTTGAAAATGAATTTCTAATTAAATGAATCTCTAATTCAATTTTATAGTCCATAGTGCTACACTAGACAAACACAGTTTTTACTTGCAAACACCTACTACTGCCTATTTTTCCCCTGATTTAGTATTAATTCTAATTTAATGAACATCTACTATGTCCTATTTTCCCTCTGATTTAGTATTTACTAATTCTAATTTAAGGCTATAAAAGGAAATAAAACATTGATATGTCCACCTTTTATTAGGAGAATCATCCAAATAAATCACAATGCAAGGTTGATCAAGCAATTTTGATTCTGAAGAGCAATGTTTTGACACCCTTGAATGCAATTATTATTAAGCTGTGAAGCAACAACTGGATAGTACTAGACACACAGCAAAAAAAGGAGGATTTACTCAGTTTACTAGAGTGTCTAAGAAAAATAATATTTATGAAGCTTATATCTCCACAGGATGATAAGAGTCCCAGTTTTTAAGAAACCAAATGAAATTTTCTGCATTGCCTGTAATCTTAAGAGATATATTTTCACATGCAAGTGTAGCTCAGAAAAATTAATTAGTTGAATTGACTCTTCTATGATACAGTTTTGTGGTTCTTGGCATTCTAGATAATTTAAATATGATGCAAACACATTAAATCTGATTTATCTATAGCCTTGAATTTTTAATTACTTTCTTGCACACATTCAAATGAATGGCACTTTAGGGACTATTTAAAATGGGACGCTCCATTTGAAATGTATGGCAGAATAATACATTTTTAAAGCCTATTAGTATCTCCAAGTCTAGTCATAAATGGACCATACATTTCAATAACAGGTACATTTTTATAAAAATCAATGTCTGTCCCACAGCTCAATATTAAAAGTGGGCAGTTAATAATGAAATTTAATGTCAGATTATTCTTAGTACATTTTTCCAGCTCAGATACTGTCTGAAAACACCAACAGGACTATTACTGCTGTGCCTAATACCAACAGCAGATAACACATTCAGGAACAGGCATTTGATTAGTCATTAATGAGAACCAGCTCATAACAGTGTTAATCTTTGAAGTCTAAAGATTCTGTGAAATTTACAAAAGGAGAGACACTTCCCTAAATCATTAAATGTGAATGAATGTTTTTACCTTGCAATAGCCAAGCACTTAAGATTATGTTAGGTGTTAATATTTGAGTGACATTAACAAGTCTAGAAGAAGCTATTGATGTGTGTAATTAATACTTAAAAACACTGAATCTGAGCCCAGATGTAGAGTCTACCTATGTGCTGCTCCCTTGACAAATTATACTGTAAACATTACAAGAAGGTTTTTTAAAAATGGTTTTCAACAGAAAAAATCTCCCACTATTTTTGGTGAAGTCTTAATTTCTTTATCTACCATATTCCACTGGGTTACATACATGAGTGAAAGTTTTCTACACATCATAGAACAGTAAAAATCTAATATGATCTATACTTTCACCAACCTTTTTTGCTGTGAACTATCATTATTCCCTATATATTAAACTGCATCTAAAAATAATTTTTCATTTTTTTTATATGCTATAACAACTGTAGGTATTTTAGCAACAGGAGTTGTTTTGAATTACAAAATCTGACACTTTAACCTTCTCGAACAATACTCCTTTCTAAATATTGTTTAATAGATGAAAAGAAACAAATTCAATCACATTGAAATAAATGAGCTTTAATACAGAAATCATATCAGGCCTCCTCTAGAACAGGATCACATATTATCTGGAGATTCTTTTCCCTGTTATTGACCCTGCTATTTACTTTCTTTCTCCTTTCTATTTAATTGTCTCAGAGTTCGAATATGTGTTTGAAGAAAAATGAAAGATCTAAATCCTTTCTGGGGTAGCTCAGTCTTTCCAAACTTTTTTTAAACATGACACTTTAAGAAAATTTGTGGGAGCCAAGAATTTACGCTCTGCCAAAATGAGTACTATGAAAAAGGAAAAAAAGGGGAGGTCACTGAGACTCAGCCAAAGGTAATATTATTAAAGAATTCTTTATAGACCTGACTGCCAATTCATCCTGTTCTGGAGACTACAGCCTTGTTCCACTCTGGCAGAGCGCCCTACCTAACCGCACATTGTTCTTTGGTCGTTATCCAAACTGCTGATGGATTCGGGAGCCTCTCCAGGGAGCTAAGTGCACTTTGGATTGCAGCATAAAAACACCAGTCAGACAATGTTAAAGTCTTGCTGAATAAGGCATTACCTTCAGAAATTAATTTGTGACTGAAGTTTCAGAAGCTAATGAACCTTTCTGTTACACTTCAAGACAGTAAGAATATGACTTGTCCCCTCATGTGTTTAGCATTTGAAGTATTTTGTCATTTAATTTTATTTATGTGAAGAAATGAGGCTCAAAATAAAACCATTTCTGAAAAATGGGAATAGTTAAATCCAAAATGAATTCAGCAAATAGATTGCATTCTTAAATAGGGAGAAGTGAAGGGAAGGAAATGCTGATTCATTAAATTCCCAAGTGATTTAGGAGAAAAGGTCTTATTTTTGAATGGGACAAAGACAGTGAGACACAGTTTTAAAGCTATTGCTGATACTTATGGAAATAAAAACACTCAAACTTGCATAGGTGTGAAAAAACAGTCACTAAATTAGCTCATGGCAAAAGTAGGACTCAGTAAATGAATATATAATTTAAGTCACACTAGACTATACTGGAGGATAGGTGGAATTTCCAAAAGCATTTAGCACTATTTGATTAGACTCACTTATCAATAACAAAAGCTTTTTGTCTTTGGTAAAAATAAAACTGTTCATCACTTAGATCTTCCAAAAAACTCAGATGCCAGAAATTCAACTAATTTTGACACTTTGCCTTAAAATGCAGACCAGACACTTGAAAAAAAAATATCTTTCTTATCATTATTTAATATAACTTTTCTGTGAATATGCTTCTTGATGATACTGAAGAGCTATATTTGATATCATATCTGCCAGTGGCAAACTGAAAATATGTTCTCTACATTAGTGATCTATTTCCAAAGTAGGAAGGATAGAGTGAAAGCTGTTTGTGCTATTTGCAATTCTGTAATTGTTGCTTTAGTGTTGAAATATGGAACAGAAAACCCAAGAGTTTATTAAACATTTGGATTTGAGACATTCCTGTGAACTTTATGCAACCAGCCAGAACTAGGGCAAGCAAATGGTAAAACCTCAGGCATTTTTTAATTACCTTTGCAACCACATAGTTAAAGGAGAATCAGTGTTCTTTCCCTTGTGTTATTACAGAAGAACTTTCAGTTGTAGAAGCATCCTGACACAGAGCTGCCCTGGGAGATACACAAAGGTCTTTTGTATAACCTTTGCTCTTTTTTTTTTTTTTGAGCAAGTTACTTGTCATATAGTAACTTCCTTTGATATCATGCACAACACTGCCCTGGACCTGTTTTATGTATCAAAAAATCCCCCTTTACGTTCACCAAGCCCAACACGTGTTTTCACAGTGGCTCGCGTAGCCCATGCCTCGGGGTTAGACGATCTCAATCCAATGCCCAAACAAGATTCCTACCCCAGAGAGTGACACGTTTTCAGGCTCACTGCTTCCCTCAGTCAGGCTGTCTTTGATGGAGAGTGAAAGGAGGAGGTCACATCCTGTTCAAAGAGGGAAAAGAAAGCTTGTATAGTATGTTATTTTTCATAGTAAAAAAGCCTCCCATCATTCAGCTTGTACAATCTGCTTAGATAGTATAAATGGGTCCAGACCACTTATCTTAGCTGATACAGACAAAGTAAATGTAGACTGGTCAGTAGTTCCTCCAAAAAACCTCCCCAAAATATTCTGAAAGCATAACTATTGTTTAAACAGCACTCCATTTACTTGTCTTTATACTTGTCTTGTCTCAACATACTATACTATGCTACTACAGGTTCTTGTAAACTTTATTTCTTCCACTTTATTGTACAGTCATGAGATTTATCAGATATGTGACTTTAAACAATTCTATACACCATTGTTTCAAATGTAGGTGAATGCAAACTAAACCTAAAATCATGAGTGTATTATTAGCTATACTTGTCTTATTTAACAATAGAATGGATGGTCTTGAGTCACTTGCACCTTGCACTGCAATCCTACTTTTTTTTTTCTTTAAGCAAGAAGTCTATTTATTCTCTACAGTAAATCTATATATTTTTCTTTCAGGACAGTATTTTTAAATGTAGCTTGCACTAGTCCAATGCTAATCTGACTAGAGCTAAAACCAGCCGGTAGCACTGATTCAATCAGAGCTGAATTACACAACTGACAACCAACTTCGATGATTCTGGCTTCAGCATTATGCATTTTATAACTGAATTGTCATGTAGGTACTAATTTTAATTTTTGAGTTCAGCAGAAATCAAGAACCATAGAAAGAGACAGATCATGATTAAGAAAGTGATTTCTCAAAGTAAGTTCCTAACAACATTGAAAATTCATTCTGATTTTCCTGGAATACCTTGCTGTGTTCCTTTCAAGAACAGTTTACCCCCACCTAGAGATTCTAGTCATGGATATTCCACAATTATGTTATATATTTTAACTGAGGACTCACTTCACATATCAGAACAAGAGAACTGCCAAGTACATTCCTAAAGTCAAGTGGCAAGTGAGCATAAATTCAGGCTTGGATGAAATGAAGTGCATAAGACAGACACCCTGACATCTTGCAAATCCAAATTAAGTATGATAATTTGATCAAAATAATTGCCACATTAAATTTATATCCCAAATCAAGCCTGAACAGAATCTCTGCTGAGGACAGAGTTAGTCAGGTAATCAGTGGGAAAAGAGGAAAACGGAGGAAAGGATGGCTGACTGGAGAAGCCATCAGGAAAAACTAATCTTCCTTTGGCATAAATGTAACTGTTACCAAAAACTTGTCTGGCCAGAGCAAAGCAAAGCCTTTTTCCTGACACTGACAGCAAAATGCCGCAGGAAGTTTACAAGGAAGAACTAGGCAAGAACCTATCCTTTCCTGCTCTTTCTGCAGTTGCAATTTTTCTGCCCCATCATTCATCTGAAGCTGAATGTTTTACCTAGTGCAGGAAACCATGGCCTCAGATTTTTCTCAGGTGCTTCTCAGGGTCCTGATATGGTCCAAGGACCCATTCATCAGAGAGCTACCCCAAAGGCTTTTCAGGGCTTTTCATAATTATTAAGCTGAAAGTCTTCAACTGCTACAATACTCATGCTAACAAGGTTCCATCTCCACTGTTCACCCCAGGAAACACCCAGATCTTGGCAGTTTATGAGGTTATCACCTCTTCATATTTATCATAGAATCATGGAATTGTTTGGGTTGCAGGGACAGGGGCACCTGCCTCTAGAACAGATTGCTCAGAGCCCCATCTATCTGGCCTTGAACACATCCAGGGATGGGACAACCACAGTTTCTGTGGGCAAGCTGTTTCAGTACCTCACCACCTTCACAGAGAAGAGTGTCTTCCTAATATCTAATATCTAATATAAACTTGCCTTCTTTCAGCTTAAAGAAGGCGATGCTTTGGAGTTTGATCCAACAGTCAGGCACTACGGACCCTGCTGTACACATAACTGTTGGTCTGAGGTGAGGGAGCATGTTCAGGAAGGGCAGTGGGGCTGGAGAAGGGTCTGGAGTACAAGTCTGATGATGAGTGACTGAGGGACCTGGGAGTGTTTAGCCTGGTGAAAATGAGACTCAGGGGGACCTCATTGCTACGTGCCTCTCCAGCTCCCCTGCAGTCCCCCCCCTCAGATTCTGAGTTGCCCTGTCCAGAGCCACTGAAAATGCTAAATAATGTGCATTGCTTGTACTTAAACAAGCAGAAATTCTTTAGAAAAATATTATCTCAAAGAAGAAGCTACAAACGTGTTCACTGACCCCTGACATCTCCAACCCAGCTATTGATGAACAGTGGCTGGAAAATTGAGCACAGTCTGTTACAGCTCAGGTGCAAAGAAGCCTGTACTTAAGTTCATAAGAAACCAGTGAGGACAACTGATAGAGGAGACCACACCTGGCAAGAGCAATTGTACCTGCACAGGAGGAGAATCACGTATGAGAGGAAACTGGCCTCTGGTGAAAACTATTTACAGACAGCCCAGAAAAACACTGGCTCTATATTAATGCCACGCTACTCCCTGTAGTTCATGAGTGCCTGACTTTCTCCTGAAGCTTTCTTCTGTGTTCTCACCTGACTTCTAAAAGGGCAAGGTGAGTCCTGAACAGGGGCGGACAACTGGCCCGACTTTAATGCATGTAGCAGGTGCTCCAGGGTGCTGCCTGTTCCAAACTCAGTGTCTCAGTTGTTACAAACTAACACAAAACTCCCCATGGCATGCTGGACCCAAATAATTCCTTAAAACATTAAATGAATGAGACAGCTTAGTAGATAAAATAGTGGTTTTACTTAAGGTAAAGAGATGAAAAAGTTCTGACATTTAGTCTCATGTGACCTGTATCAAGGACAGTAGAGAGAATTCAGGTTTTGCCTTGATAACTCATGGTAGCCGGAAGTCTTTGACTTTGATAAAGGTCACTCAGATCTAAAATGTTGGATCATTTTCTGTTACCCTTATCTGAAAGAAAAAAGGCATTCTTCTTAGTACAGTTGTCCTCATTTTCAGTATTACTAAATTTTTTTTTAATAAATTAATAACTAAAATAATATATACTTTTTAAGTAATTTAGTTCCAGGAGGACTATTTTATGCTGTTCTGTATTCAACACAGTCTTTTCTATTGTGTCTGTTTATTTCTGCAAAGCTCTCTTCTCTGATCAAACATTACTGGCCTCTGATTGGGGTGGATCATGTGAACTGAGCTCCATTGATGTAAGTCAACGAAACAAGTGTTGAAGCAGAGTACAAACAGCATGGTTCTTTTTTTGTTTTTTTAGATAACTTATTTCTTGAGAAATGTAACTAAATGGAAATGGGGGACATTTATGTGTGTAGTCACACTGTAGGTAAGATAATTGGGCCCAGCTGTTATATTCTTGTTTTCTTCTGGTAGAACATAACATTGCATGAAGCTAGCATGGCAGGACAGACATAAGGAAGATGCTGAAGCATGTACACGAAGCCTCAATAATTTTCAATGTTGTTCTTCAAAGAGTTTCTCATCATTCAGCCTGCAAAAGCTGTATTTTCAAGCTTATGTTCAGATTTGCATTTTCAACATGTAAATTGCACACACTCTAACAACTATTTCTAATTGCTCCCCCTTCAGTGTTTGCCCAGACAGGCCATCTTGAATCAATTACATATGTAAGGGGCAGAGAAAGAGTTTACTTTATTGTCTGCAGAAGAAAATCTTGTCTGAAAATCATTTCTTCCTAGAACTGCCTAGAATTGCACATTCTTCCCTTCAAAACTCATCTCAAGAGCAACTTACAAAGAATTTTTCTCACACAAATTGCTGTGTCATAGGAGAAATATTGATTGGGAGACAGGACTGCATCTGGTGCCTGTTGTAACTGACGAAAGGTAAGTAAATGAATTCAGACTTCCTCTTCTATCCCAATCCTGTCCTTAGAGCAAACAGTGGCAAAAAGAAGAGATAACAATGTAAAGGTTTTCTCACGTAATAGTGGCTAAAGGAAAGAGGAAGAGAGGCAGGTGAGCTGTTACTCTACATCAGGACAGCACAGCCAACTTAGAGCAAAATCCTGCCATTGGTAGATGAGAAAGAAAGTGGGAAACAGGATACAGCCTGTATCTCTACTGCACCTTATTCCTAACTTCTTGGGTCATTTGTAGTGTCCACAGATCCGTTCTAAATGTAGCTCACAGTGACTTATTTTAGAAGCTCTGTAGAAGTTTTGTATATGGTATTAAAGGATCCTTCCACTTATTAAACAATATGCACATAAAAACAAACCTTTATTTATGTCTGCTTTTAGGGATGGTTTCTTCACAGACCCTCTTCAATGCCACCCTCTCAACTAAAATTATTCCTACTACTACTGTGATCTATATTTGGCTGTGATGGGTTCAAAGAGCCACTACTGGAGACAGAGAACCAGTCTGAGGGTGGCTGCACAGCGCTAACAAAAGAAAGTAATTTCGCCTTCAAATTTTTTAGGCTGAAGCACATCCTTAGACAAAAATCTGAAAAATCTGCAGGAGACTTCCTACCCAAGGCATCTGGATGTAAATTCAAATTACTTCAAAATCATAGATCTTTTATTCTCAAGAGATTCTGGACAATTCTGGTTCAGATTCACTCTGCCCCACCCCACATCCCATACCTCCCCTCCCCCAATTATATGAAAGGGTGATCTGCTACGTCCTGGTTATTAGCAATCTCATATCCATGAAATGGTTACTTTATATCACTTTAGGTAAAATAGCTTTGAGACTAATTTGATAAGAGTTGTTTGGACGCTAGTTTCAACTCTAATAACATAATTGCTGTAATTTCCAGGAGAAAAACATGATCTTTGTAAAGAGAAGAATCTAATACGGGCATTTTTGTTTGTGGACAAGATTCAGTCAAATCTGAAGTTAATCAGCCATCTTGTATCCTACTCATGGGAGTTCACTGTGTTTCTGTGAAGCATAAACTTCCAAACTTTGGCATATAAAACTGTGGTCAACTCCAGAAATAGCATGTTTAAGAAGAATGTTTTTAACTCAGGTTGTTTTGCTTCATATGACTATACGTACATTAATTATATGAAGGTTGTATTTTTGACCAGAAAAAATGTGTATTGCATTACATATGCTTAAAAGAAATACATGAAATGGATTTTTTTATAAATATTATTATACCAGAAAGATTTGGAATAATTCACCTCTGTGGCCACTTCTCTCTACATCTTCCAACGAGACTTTTGGCATTCTGATCCTTTATATCTAGAGTTAAATTTGAGCTCTGCATTGTCTTGTCATACTCGACCCTACTGACTCTCACACCCATCACATGGCTTCATTTTGCTTCTCTGGGATTGTTCAGGGAAAGAGGAATTCACTTCAGAAAATTTCTCAGAAGATTTTAACAAAACTACATGTTTTATAAAATGCTATCAGTAGCTGGCATGGTATTAGAGGAGAAACAAAAGTACTCAGAAGCTGAGAAAGGAACAGAAGATCCTATACAGATGCTCACTGTGGAACACACAGCTCAGTCCTACTCCCACAACAGCAAGGGCAAAACTCCTTGCCATTTACTCTATAGAACTATTATTACTGTTACTATTATTACTATCCCAGGGGAGCAACAAAAATAGCATCCCATTTTGCATCTGGCTTTCAGCTTTATATTAGCAGAAATGTAGGAAACATGGGAAGCAAAACAGGCCACACCAAAGCGGAGCCAGTCAATCTGATTTTATGGCTTTGATTCACTGATTCTTGGTTTTCCTCAGCCTTGAGGAATGGTAGCCCTCAGAAAAAAGGTGCAGCTAAGTGAGCCCATGTTATCCAGCTTGAGTGGTTAACAGAGTAGTTACAGGGCTACTGGGCACCTCATCACTGACTTACCAGTTACGGCATCAAATGCATGACATGTGGCTGGTTGGTGACTGTCCCTTTAGCAGTAACTATCAAATGGTCTCTCAACCTTCCTCAGAGCAATAACTGTATTTAAATGAGCCTTCATCAGTACAAGTCCAATGTAAGATAATAAGCTCCAAGTCACTGACATGCTAAGAAATTGAGCAGAGCAAGTCAAGCATACACATAAGCATGCATCAAGCTGAAGTACACATTCTGATTTTTTCCAGTAAAAGACACCAAACTCCATGCCCAGATCTTTCCACAGATCATATCCAGCACTCAGAAGAGTCCCTGAGCTGGCACAGACTAATTAAGAAGAAAGGGAAGGATTATATTTATGTGTAAATGATACTGTAAAAAAGAAACACTATCAATAATGTAGTAGTAAAATACTTGAAAGGAAACGGATTTTTGAGGAAGTCAGTTTTTCAAAGTCTTTCTCCAGTTAAGAGAATAATGCTTTTAAATTGCTGTTCACACTGACCACTGCCACTTGTTAACATTTTGCCCTGGGGAGAAAAGACAGCTTAGCAGTACAAGGGCTCTATAATAAGCATCTTTATCTCCTTGGGATTCTTGTTATTTTTTTCCTCAGTACTGTAAACCACATACCGCTTGGGCTGACTCACACAGACCTTGGGAGGAGGACACAGAAAAGAGGGCTGTTTTCTCATGAGAAGTTCAACATGGTGAAATTCCTCTTCCATTTCAGCAGCTCCAAAGCCGATTTGCACCCAGCTTGACCTGGCAGATGTAATTCTTCTTCTCTCACTCCTAATTTGTCTGCAGTTGGCTCAGGTTCATAGCTGTTTGGAGTGCCCCAAAGGCTTTCCTCGTTGGAGCTATAAAAAAAGCCTGAGATTACTCAAATATCAGCTCAAGGGCAGTATCGTAGGCAGTCCTGGGAAGCAGCAGAAAGAATGGGACAGATGAGCTAGCAGACAGCATTCCTGTCCTGCCAGCTTGGAGGATGTAGCCCACAACCAATCACCATATGTTTGGCTCTAAACTAGAGAGCAGAGAGGTCAGAATGATGCAGAGAATTCAGGTGATTTCGTTATCTCTCAACGAAGACAGGGAGCTTTGAAACTTGCAAGCATCACCTACATTCTCTACCTTTCCAAAGCATTACTTCAGAGAAGTAGCAACAGGAGTCTTCCTCTTAAACACTCTTAAAGGTTTGGTTTCGAAAAGGGCCTTTGTTCTATGGTGGCTTTGGATATATTGCCACTCTGAATTTGCTCCTGTGTGTTTTAATACAATGAAAGCTTTTAGTCTGCTCAGTTAAAGAAAATTAGAGGGAAAGCACTTCCAAACTGTATATATATCCCATGGACTTACAGCACGTAATGGAGTACACTTCAGAAACCCTTCATTTCAGCACTGGAACAGGTTGCCAAGAGAAGCTGTGGATGTTCCATCCACAGAAGTGTTCAAGGCCAGGCTGGATGGAGCTTTGAGCAACCTGGTCTAAGTGGAAGGTCTAAGTGGAAGGAATTGGAACTAGACAATCATTAAGGTCCTTTCCAGTGCAAAACTATTCTGTAAGTCTCTGATCCTGTGATCTAGTTTAGACCCAGCAAATCTCTTCAGTTCAACAAAGTTATCAGTATAAAAGAAAATAAAATCAGAAAGCTCAAAAACAACTACAAGCACCAGGTTAAACATTTGCACTCAGACTCAACTGATTTGAGTACTTGGCAGTGATGAGGGCACACCTCAAGTGCTGTGTACTGTTCTGGGAGCCTCAGTTCAGGAAGGACATTGAGGTGCTGAAGAAGGACAATAAGGCTGGGTCTGGAGGGTTAATCCTATGAGAAATTGTTGACGGAGTTGGGGTTGTTTAGCCCAGAGAAGAGGAGACTTAGGGGAGAACCTATTGCTCTATAGAACTCCCTGAAAGGAGGTTGTAGCCAGGTGGAGGATCCAGGTAACAAGCAACAGGACAAGAGAAAATGGCCTCAAGTGGTGCCCGGGGGGGGGAGGTTCAGGTTGGACATCAAGAGGAATTTCTTGACAGAAAGGGTGATTAGACATTGGAATGAGCTGCCCAGGGAGGTGGTGAAGTCACCGTCCCTGGAGGTGTTTAAGAAATGACTGGATGTGGCAGTGCCATGGTCTAGATGACATGGTGGTGTTTGGTCTAAGGTTGGACTCCATGGTCTTGGGGGTCTTTTCCAACCAAATTTGTGATTCTATGTTAAGGGGGATGTCTTCACACCTCAACTTCACCCCATTTCAGGTGTTGGAGACAGTCAAGGGACTCTCCAACAACAAAGAAGCTTAAGCTACATAAATTGAAGATCTTGTTAAGTTGCCAATTTTATGCCTGTACCACAAGAGCCATTCTATTATATAAACCAAAAAATAAATTTATCTGCCACTGCTGTGAATGCTAGTTAAGATTTTTTTCTTTGGTTCCACATCAGTTTGCACACCACCTCTTCTTCCACACTGGGTGGACCCAGGCCTAAAAGGCCAGGAAAAAGATCTAAATGTGCAGAGATGAACTGAGGCAAGATAAGAAAAGAGAACATCAAGTAGAGGTTACAAGGTTCCACCTTCTTCTGTGGAGGCAGGTGGGATTTGTAGACAGCCTGAGCCTGGGCTGCCTTGGAACAACATCAGTGCCCTCAAATGAGCCACTGACACACTGAACACCAATGCTCAGAGCAAGGTCAGGTCATGACCCAAGGGAGGAATCCTAACCTCAATTAGAGGCATACAAGAGGTGTTAATTCTAAGCTAATATTCACCTCCGGCTCTTCCTGCGAGGCAGTAGTTCCATGTGCCACCACTCCACATGGTGGCACAGGCTGCTGCCACTCCAATATGCTGATAAGCAGTGCTTTTCTAAAGCACTGCCGTGGCACCGCTGGTTGCTACAAACATGCATGTATTTTTGTTACTAACGTGTGACCTTAGAGAATTTATTAATAAAAAACATTGCAGCTTGCTGAGGAAAACAGTTTTTCCCTGAAGCAGACTGTCACTGAGGTCAGTGAGTAAAGCAACATGAAGTTAGCTAAAGGTGACCTAGAAAGGACAAGAAAAAACCATGGGATTTGTTTCTTTATGGCTTTGTTATGGTAAACAAAGACTTTGTGAAAGGCTTTTTTCTATTTTTTAATGAGTGTTTTTCTTGTGCAATTGCTCAAAGTAGATATCTAGGTATAATATGGGGGTGTCCAGAATATTTTCTACATAAATATGTCCACCTAACCAGTCTTAAGCAATTTATATAATTTGTCTAACAGGTGTCTGGACCTCAGAGTTGACAGCTTGCTGTTTTATTTTTGTTTCATGATGACTAAGATAAGTTCCAGTTCTAATAACATATAGGCTACACAGAATTAGTAAGGTTATACAAAGACACTGGTTTAGCAAATGTTTGTGGCAAGAGAACACAGTCTTTTCACAAAAAAAAAAAAAAAGAAAAAAAAAAAAAAAGGGAATATGATTGTTTGAAGGGGGTTTGACAGTAAATGTAAAATATTCATCTTTGGATTGTCTGTGTGTCTGTAATTTTGCTCCGTGCACTTTTTCTTGAGTGGAGATCAGCCTTTCTGCCCAACACCACCTTCAGTGGAGCTGAGGGATGATACCAGGCTGTAACAAAATCCTGTCCATCAGGAAGTCATTTAGGCCCCAACAGGTTGTTACCTTAAACCACTATTTACTTCTTCTTCAGTAAAAAGACAAAATTGTACAGGCTGAAAACCAGCAAGGAACAGATTTAATCACATCAAAGAATGAGAAGGGAGATAAACAAACCTGTTCCTAGCTTGGCTTTACTATTGTCCACACTTATGGCTCCAAGCAGCAAATAAACCCCAAATCTAAGCTTTTGAAAGCAGCACAAAAATTGTAATCCCTTTTCTCTTGCTAATACTAAGGGAAAGACCAAGAGTCAAAATATTCCCAAAGTAAAAATCAAGTATTCCAGAACCATGTGAATAAATAAAATGCAAAAAAAAAAAAGAAGCTGCAGAAGTCATCTTAAAAACAGGACAAAGACCTCTGACAAACAACTGCTAAAATATGGAAATATAAATAAATCTTGAGTGTGCCACGTGATCTAGAAGACTAAAATAACTTTTGGAGAGCCATGAATCAATATGTATTTCAAAACTGTTGGCTCTCCCCCAGATACATCCCTAAAGACATACTGTGGGAACATTCTTTGAACAAAGTATTGTGGCTGCAATACAGTTGGTAGCTTCCCATGAACTTATAGTTCCAGGATTACTGTAAATAAAGTATTTTAAACAAATTAAAAGAAAAAAAAGTCTTTCAAGAACAAAAAGACTACATACTGTAAGAATACTCAAAACCAGCTGCTCCTACTTTTTTGACATTTAAAAGACCAGATGTTCAGAAATGCACAATGACAACTGCAACTTAGATGTACCACTGCCACTGCCAGCATCATATGCATCAATTTATGCTTAACCATGTAATTTACTGGGTTTGGGGGGGGTAAGTACCATTTAAGAGAAAGACTCCGTTATCAGCAAATTGGGCTAACACAAGATGCTGTGTTTTATGAGACATGAAACATATTTCTTGTTTTAGAAAGCTTCTCTCCTCCCTTTTCCTTCCAGCACACAGCTCCCATCTCCCACCTTACTCCTATTTCTAAGCCTAGTTTTAGTTGTTTCTCTTTAATCTTCCCCACACCCACTAACCACCCATAAGCAGCACCCAAATCCACTACCATGAACGTTTGTGAGGAATTTGCCAGTGCTGAGTCTTTAAAAGCAGCCAAAATGAGTAAGTCCGGAGTCAGAGGTCAGAAAAAAAGAAAAAAAGCTGTGTGAGTAAACTCCATTCACAAATAAAAGAGTCTAAAATGATGCAGAATATCTTCTCAGCCTGGCAAAGAAAAACACATATTTCTGCTGCTCCTGCCCATCATTTCATGAGCGTGGCTGCCACTTTGACTTATACTCAGTAACACCTTGGTGCCCAGGTAGTCCTACCGAAAACTGAGACAAGGCAGGGAACAGCATTCTCAGTATTAACAACAGCAGTGAGGCTGCCCCTTCGCCAATCATCTATAATCTGTGCTTTTATTAAAAGTAGTTGATATCTATGCTGACAGTCTCCAGCCCTGGCAGAGCAACCCATGCAGTTTGTAAAGGGATTTAGTGCTCCAAATGCTGCAATAAATCTTGTAACTGCCCAATTATCACTTGATGGCCACACCCCTTCGGCATCCTAGGGGCCATGTCATTGGAGATAAGCTCTGTTTATGTTAACTGTCAGGATGTACAGCATACCTCTATGAAGCTGGATGAATGCCCTTTTGCAGGATGTTCTGTACATTAAAGTCATGCAGCCAAGAGCCCTGAAGGTGTTGAAAGAGAAGAAAAGGCTTTTCATAGAGCTTAATCCAATTAAAGCACATTAATGAAGGTTAGGATCATCTGTCACATCATCCAGACACATCCTTTCATGTATCATCATCTAATTGCAAAGTCTGATTTTCTTTTAAGGCTTTTCATCTTCATCAGGAAAATGTGATGGGAAATTCAACACTTAAAATACAGGTGGCTTAGATAAGATTTCTTCAGCCTTCGTTTCTTTTTCCTCCCCTTCCCCCACCTCTTCCTCCCCAAAGAAACATGATATCTTTTTTAAAATAGTGGCTTGTTTCATCAGGTGACACAAACCAGCATACACCCAGTACAGCCTTGGGAGCAACCCCAAATAACATCTCCTAAGCTTTTGTTTGAGGGATTGTAAGACCTTAGTGCAGATGAGTGGCGGAAGAAAAAAGGCAGGGAGATTGAAACACCACATACTGCAAATGAATAAAGGATTCCAGGTGCTGTGGCTGCTGAAATGGTATCAGGCTAGATTTCTCTAACAGCTTTGAGAGCACCTTCCCTTCATCATCACATTAAGCACAGTTGTCAAAGAGAGGTCTGCTATCCTTGATCTAGAAACAGGGAAAGGCAGATTCTCAATTCTGTACAACCCACTTTATGTAACTTCAGCAAGGCAGGGGATATGACAGAGTTTTTGCAGGCAGGTGAGCATCTCTCTGTGAAACTGTGAATTCCTTCTGAATTTTCCTGGGAGCAGCTGGAGAGCACAAATCTTCCCACTTAAAAGGGCTAACACTGGAACCAGGAGCAATCTAATTTCCAAAACTTGGGTAGTAGGTAAATCCATTAAAGATGGATGTGATGGGAATCCTACTGGAGAAAAATTTATTGGAGAAATTCAATAATGTCTTGAAAATACACGTTGATCTCATCATTATTCTGTGACACAAGTAGGAAAACTTCTAACCATATCAGCCCCTGAGCTGGTTACTGCTACCTCCCCACAAAAGGCTACTGGTTTCATACCACAACTGTTAAGAGTACATTATTGTATTCCTTATCCATATCAGTGCAAATGCCAGTTGCCCATGACACCTGGCAATGAAGGTTACTTGGATTGATTCTGCTCAGAAGATCTACAAGAATGCCCAAGCTGTCACCCTCAGTAAAAGTCCCACCTCTAAGCCAGCTACAGAAAGAAAGTAGATTATTATAAGTATCCCGTTGCTGACCCTCACCCTTCAGTCTTTATGTCTTCTTGAAACTACTGCTGCAGGGAGACTGAGGCAGGCAACATACATGTATTTTTGCTTTTCCTGCCAGCCAAGAGGATGAAAAGTTTTAGTTTTCCAACAAATCCCAAAAAACTGTACAACAAGTAGTGCCCACTAGTGGCTCAGTCCAACTGCTGCTGCTGGGCTCTGAGCACATATGCTGAAATTTATGCAATCTGTGTGCTGATATTTGCAGTGCTTGGTCTGAA
The DNA here is from genome assembly GCA_013397795.1 of Orthonyx spaldingii. Taxonomy (NCBI): domain Eukaryota; kingdom Metazoa; phylum Chordata; class Aves; order Passeriformes; family Orthonychidae; genus Orthonyx; species Orthonyx spaldingii. Next base: position 108,703 of record VZTJ01000745.1, read on the forward strand.
AGACAGAGGCAAGCGCCAGACCTGCTGGGCCTCTTCAACAGAATTAGTGAGACTGAAAGGATTAATGGAATATGTAGGGAAGGAACTGCTTATTAACATTCACAGAGCATCCAGAGCCTACAAGGAATGCTTGGTTTTTAACACATACCTTCTTTGGGGTTTATTAAGTTTGTTGTGTCCTTCAAGCAAAGAAAGCAATGCAGGAGGCATGACCAGTGTGCTTAATTTCTCACTTTTATTTAAAGTGTTACTGAGGAGTCGGCCCTGCTGAGGACTACATACACTTCTGAAAATTCAGCTTAGACTTTGACACGTCTCATTGTCCATTGCTTTGCTACCTCACAGACTGAAATGAATGTTACTTCAAATCCAAGTCAAACCAACTTCTCCCAACCTCCCCCTGTGGAAAGGGGGGGGACTGACACCCAGTTTTAGAATTTAAAACGTGTGAGGACTTCTAACTGAAGATATCTACAGGAGTGGTTGATTCAAAACCAAAATGCAATGAAAAGGCATAAAATGTATTGTGCTATTTTTATCATCTTTCTTTTTCTCATGAGTCAAGCAAGTGCAAATAGTACTGCTGTAACCATTCCCTGTGTATTTGTGCTTAGGACACTGCAGACATCAATTTGAGTAAACTCCTATGCATTAACCTACTGGGGATAAACATTTCTTGGGAAGCAGACACAACTACTAAAGCTCATTCAGCATGAGAGTCACCATCTGCAGCTTCACCCACTTTCCCTGAGACTCTCTGCTTTGTTCTATAACCTTCAGCCAATATAAGAGATCAAAACCACTGTGAACTTACCCCCAAAGCTTTGGGGATGGACCAAGTACAAAAGCTTCACTGGCTTAGGTCAGTCTAATCTAATTCTAACATTTAGCACAGAGTACATATAAGAGACACCTGGGAATCTAAGACAACTTGCTGTATACATACCCCCTGCTGGCTGTATGTTGACAATTGAGATCAGTGGCAAGAACACAGCAAAATCCCAAAAAGTCACTTCATTATTAACAGCTACCTATTCTGCAGCGATATATGTGTGCTTTCCTAGTGCCTTCAGTGCTAGGTTAATTTCCTGGTGCATAAGGTTTCTTTAGCATTCATTTAACAAATACAAATTTGGCACAAATGTTACTCTCTGAACATGTAGATTCAAATAGCCTTAAACTCTGGAAAAGCTGGCACCCCATTATAGCCCCTTTCTGGTTTTATCCTGCTTCCGGTTATCACTGGTCACATTTATCACTGTATGAATGTAATTGTTAAATTGTCATTTTATGAAAGAAAAAGGTTGTCCTTGTGACAGGCTTACGTTTCTGTGTGCCACGGTTTATACGAGTAGTAGCAGCCCTAACAAAGAGCATGTGACCTGATTTCCCAGATGTCTGTAAATGTACTTGGCATTGAATTTTAAATCTGACTGAATTCAAAGCTCTTCATATAAAACACAACTCAAGTTAACTTTTATCTCTATTTTTTCCCTTTCTGTCTCTCAGCAGCTGTTCTTCTTTTATTATTTCATGTGCTATATTCAATATGCAAAGTTTCCTTGTTTGTTAGAGTGCATTACACTTTCTAATGCATCTGTCATGCTGAAAAACAGGAAAGTAGCATAAAGCCTCTCTTGTGAATTTTTTTCCTTCCAGTTAAAGGAAGGCTTAGTTAGAAGAAAAAAAAGAAAAAGAAAAGAAAAGAAATTTGCCAAAGAGCATCTAGAGAGCTTAAGAAAAAGGTTCTTCAGCTTTATGAAAGTTTAAAAATTAAAATACCAGTGAATTTAATGCTTAGAAAAGACAATGACTGGTCCTGGGAATTTTTCTTAAAAGGGTGATTGGGAAGCTAAGACACAAGACAGATAAGAGACCTGAATTCTGTTCTACATCTATCAACAGCTTACTGGTTAACCTCTCAGGCTATGCCAGCCCTGGAGGTAGGTAGAAAAATAATTCACATCCTCATCTGAACCAATGCAGGAACCTATACTAGTGGGGGTTTTAGATAAAACAGCTAGACCTGCTTTTACACTTCCTTATGTTAATTCTGCCAAAACTGAACCAAAGACATACACCTCAGTCCTGCTTCAGAAGTCTTTCCTCACTAAACCTTCCTGGATTATAAGACACTGGAGCTTTGTTGCTAAGTTTCTTTGGAGCAGAAAGATCACAAGGGTTGGATCTGGGTGTTTCTTCACAGCAGTCAGGATTATGAGACAGTAGGAGAAACCTGGTCTGGGCTGTGCAAAATCAGCTCAGGCTAATTCACCCTCCCTAAGTCCCAACAACTGAAGATCACTCCTGCAGAATTCCAGATGGACACTGCCCCCCTCCTTATGGAATCCATCCATATCTCCACATCATGCTGCACAGCACTGAACAGCTTTCAAAACTGTGCACACTGTAGGGCATTCTTAGTAATAAATAAAAATTAAACAACAGAATTAATGGGCATTTAAATAGACATTAGGAATAGCACCAGTTACTGGGACACCTATGAACTACATCCCTGTGAGTATGTTTATAATAGGTGCATATAAAAGGACAGTGCACTTAATATTTTTATGTGTTTTTTTTAAAGTTAGGCTCAATCTAATCAACAGAGCTAAATGTATGAATTTTGGAAATGGCTGTAGCTTATTTACAAAAGCATGCGGTCACAAAAAAATTTCATATCCCTGACCAGTTTTCTGGCAGGTTTTACTGGTGGTTTCTGATTTTGACAAAGTTTCATGGGGCAAAATTCCTTACAGCTCCCTGTCTGGCACCTGAGTCAGAGGCTGGAGTGTGTTTCCAGCAGCTGGCCAGGCAGTGTGCTTCAAAGTTCAGCCCATATTGTTTCATGATGAATTTTCAAAAGTCTGCTGTTCATTTTTCATCAGAGCAATATGAGATCTAACACTATCCTCCATGAAACAGAATAATCTTGTTCTATCTGCCACTTCTTCAAGTCCAAATATCCCCCCCGTTTTCCATATTAAGCAGGATTTTTGGTCATCAACAACTGAAATGGAGCCATCAGGCAAGGTTACAACACAGATGTTGTCTGACTTCATTCCAAGTTCAGTGTTGAACTGAGAGAGAGAGTTCATGCAGGCAGGTAGCCACAGTGAGCTGTGGCTCTGGCCATCGTCTGCAGCCTGGTCTGGCCCAGCAAACATTAAACCCTTTCTAACTGGGTCACTGTGGGCTGTGGTTTAACTCATTCATGCAGCTTCCTTGTTTTGAAAGCTCAGAGCATTCTTGTCTCAGCCACAGTACATTCCCAGCAGGACCTGCTGAAAACTGTCTGTTCACGGGCCAAAAGCCCTACACAAAATTCAAACACATTGCACATTTTGGACAAAAAGATATGGACTTGGTACTCAACCTATAGCTTGTACGTGTTTTATTTCCAGGATATCTGGTCTTTCTGAATGCTGCCTTAATGTTTTGCAAATACTATTTCTCTCCCAATCTATCTGCATACTAACATTTTCAAGCAATCTGAAACTACAGTTTGAAATGATATTTAAGTACCTAGAATCCTTTAAAACTTCTAATTGCCAGGTCTGATTGACTTGGAACTAGATCTACAATCAGAAACTATGAGCTAAACATGTTTCTAATTTCAACTCTACAGCCACACAGCCAATGTTACATTTATGTAGCACTGAGAGATTGCAGTTAAGATTGGGATTCAGAGAAGAAACTGAGCTAGAAAATACCCATTTAAAAAATACTTGCAAAATTATGATGGAAATATTTAAAAAAATGAGGCTGAAAAAGGAATTAATTAAACTTCACTGCTCAAAAGCACAAAGGATTTTGATCTGCACTGCAGCAAAAGAAAGTGCATATTCACTTGGTAGGAAGATCAGATCCTTCAGATTACTCTTCTCTTTCAAGTACACTGGATCTATTTAAAGTGTCCTGCCCAAATATTTAATTATTCATATGAAAGAGTCCCCATTTCAACAGGAGCGGTTTAGCAACCTCCAAGCTAATGGCCATGAGTGGCCTGATACCTGAGTCACACCAGACAAAGTAGTAGCTCAGTTCCCTGTCCCCTTCTCTTTTGGTGACTTTCCTACTCAGACATTATTAATAGGTCTGCATGCCTTCTGAACCCGGTCTGCCTTGACACACTCTTGAGGGAGAACAAAATTACCTAAACCAGGCCACAGCCGTCGGCCAGGTCAGTCTAAAGTGAGGCTTAAGTGCTTTAGAACATTGCAATCATAATCACTCACTTGGTCCCACGGCTGCTTCTGCCTCCTGATCCACCAAATGGACAAAGCTGAGACTGAAACATCTTGCAAAACACCTCACCCTGCACCAGCCCTGGTGTGACTACAGATCACAACAAGGTCCTCTGCTGTGATCTTGAGGTATTCATTTTTGTTCCTGACTGTATAAGGGAAAACCCCCTAGACTTCACAGCCTGGGACAGATCAGCACCAAGAGCAGCCAAGAGTGTGGAGATAAATACCCATACCTGATATCCATACCTCCTTACATTTCTGAGGCTTTTTAGGCTCCCAAAAAGCTGCAGTCAGTACTGTACAAACATTCAGTTTGCAGCTGAATTCCAGCAGTTCAGAGATCATAATGGAATCACTAAAAATAATGGATCAGAGTAAAAAAAGTGATACCTGGTCCACAGTTTCACAGGTTCTTCCATATTTGTGGCAAGTAGTTTATCTCTGTTAATGTCCCAAACATATCAGCTCTATGCCTGAGAAGACTGATAAGCAATAAATAAAATGTAAGACTAAAACAATAGAAAGAGTCAAAATAAGTCATATATTTCCGTATGTCTGTAGGAGTACAGAAATTTCTGTATGTCTGTAGGAGTACAGAAATTCAGAGTTTAGTGTGAGAAATGGGAAGAAATGCTGAAGGAGGAGAGAAGCAGGAGAACTATTTTAAAGGTAGGAAAGGCTAAAATCTTATTTCAGGCATCTGTCTACGAAATGATCAGCAGATGAAAAGCTCACAACATCTGGTATTTAAAGAGAAAGTCAATATTTAACAGAATTTCCTCTGTCTTTCAAAATGCTGATTTTTGAAAATGAACAGCTTCTAAAGAGCACATAGATCCATACAAAAAAACCCTCAAAAGCAATCTAGCCATGGTGCTGGGTCTTAGCACGTAATGCAACTGTCTCAAATGCGGTTACCATCTGTCCCAAGGGTAGATTTAAACCTGACAGACTAGAAATTATGGAACCGTTGTCCTCAGTTGATCAGGTCATATGGTTTTTGTGACTCAACCTAATCTTAAAGTCCATCTGCAATTCTCAGGGGCCATGGTCAAAATATGTGTTGTGTACAACTGAAAAGTACACTGGCCAGTGCCAATACCCCGACACAAGGAACATGGCAGGGATGGGGCTCATGCTGCTGCTTCTCCACAGCACTCCAGTGCCTGTGTTTCCTGCCTTTCCCCTGTGAAGCAGTAGCAGAACAGTACTGCAAAGAGCTGTTTTGCAGAAAAAGATGTGTGTGATGTGGTTCATAGCTCATCTGTGCTTACAAGACTCCTCTAGGCTGTGCTGGTTGTTGTCCTGAAAATATCATGTATTTAGATACATAAAATAAGTATTTATCAGATCAAGAGCCAGAAAAAAAGGCTAGGTTTATCTATTGTCACAGGAATTTGCATATTTCTATACGTACGTATTTCTTGGATGTCAATGATTTTATAATGTAGAGAAGGATTTCTGAGAAAATGTCCCTCTTTTAACAGGAAATAATATGATGTCTCCAGTTTCCAAATGAACCAAGCTCTCCATACACTCAAGCCTGTTAAATCAGTTGTGACTATGACCAGAACTGCCATTCTGTTCTCAAAAACAAGGCTCTAATGAGCTATGCTGCTAGCTTGGAAATGAATTATAAATACCTTTTAGAACAGAGTAGTGACATTTAATTTTCCATAGCAACTTTTAAATCAAGCGTTGCCTCCACACATCAAGTCAGCGTGGCCAAAAACACCACATACGGATTAAGGTGGATATTAGAGAGGGAGCAATGCCTCAAAAAGGCCCTCTTTCAGAAAGGGAATTTCTTTTTCTGCTCCATTTCTTAATCTGAAGTATACCCTTCTTCCAAATTGAAAAAACATGTGCATGGAAAAAATGTGACAGGAAACTTGGAGGAAGGAGCCGCAACAGGAGGTCATCATTAAAAAATTCTAAGTTTAGAGCTGGAGAAGGCCAGGAAGTGTCATTCACTCCTTACGCCCTGGCAACAAACCTAGACTTGGGTTGGAAAAATCTCCATCATAAATAAGTTTCAATACGTGCCCAGAATGAAAGTTAAATAAAACCCAGGCCATGCAGCTAAAACTATAAATAAAATCCTAAACAATGATGCCCCAGAAGTCAACAACCTTAGTCCACATAAAAGCCACCTTAATTTGTTAAGTCAGAGTACTATTCAGTTTTCCTAAATTCCATCTCAGCCCCTAAGCCTAGTGTCTCCTTTTTACTAAATGTTTTTGAAAGCCTGAAGATAGCCAAGAGAAAATACCAAGTACAAAGACTCATATGCAATTCTGGCCATGCCAATAAGTCCTAGATGGTAAAGGGCTTTTCCCTTCCAAATTTTTTTCCTCTGAGTTAAAACTACCTTACCCCAAGCTCCTACCAAGAAGTTCAATTTCTCTGCACGACAACGCATTATTAAGAAAGAAGAGGATGGACACTGTCATCTCTCAGGGTCTCAGGCTTTTCTTGCAAAACAAAGGAAACAAATCCTTGCAGAGTACAGTGTACAACAGACAGTAACATGCAGTTCACTGGAGCAGGGGGTACTGTGCATTCACAAGTTAAGAGCCTGTATTCCCTGAAGAACTGGCTGATGAGGAGGACATGGACATGAGCCAGCTGAACTGTTTCTTTTCATGCAGCAACTTATCTTCTATGTAATTTCTTTCACTTCAAAATCTTGCTTTGAAAAATGATGTGGAGCTAACGCAAGAGCTACAGAACATTGCTGCTGCATACCTGGTTGGTTACACCAGCTACTCTGGAAAGCAACTGAGGAGGACTGGATAATCTGTCTCCTCGTCTACAATTGTCAGGATCTGCCCATGCAAATGGCTGATCACTATGAGTGGGCCAGTATTAAGGGTGGCTTTTGAAGATGACTCCATAAACTACAAAATCTCACTGCTGCAGCTAAACAAGCCATTTGTAAAATCTTGGACAAAGAATTTCTTTTGGATTTCTTTCAGAGTTCCTCAGCTATTAGAGCTGCTCACACTGAAAATGCATGATTTCTTTCTCTGCGTTATATAACTTGGTTCTCTAATTCAGATGCTAGATAATTTATTCTAATTTCTTATCTATTTTTACAGGATCAAACCTAACAACATAATCTTCAGGTTTATTAACGTGACCACATGTTCTGCTCTCTCCCTTCTCTCCTAATGACCTGGGGTTGTGAATAGACTGTTGTTCTGACACTACGGGTGTGAATGGCACGCTAGCATTCAAAGTTAGTGCAGGAACTGGTTGTTTGGCATCCCTGAATTTATGCCCATCTGTCAAAGTGGTTTTGTTCCATTTCAAACAGTCATATGTTGGTGGCAAGAGACAGGACAGGCAGCAGGTGTAAGTTCAGAGTAGATGTGGCTAGAGTGTTATAAGGAAAAAAAAAAAGAAGGAAAAAAGAGAAAAAAGTATTGCTTTGCAAGTAGCTGCTTCTGATAGCAAGTAATCAAAACATATGGAGATTACAGACTCAGATTTCTTGACACTTTGAGGCATTATGCCACAAACAAATGCTTTTATCCATAAAATGTTTCATTGCTGGGAATTTACATTTGAACAGCCTAATTAAGGGACAATATTGTCCCCTACAGAAAATAAGCAACCTCCACAAATTCAGTGGATATCCTTTGAAGTATGCTGAAAAACTTACCCTTACATAAGACTTCATTTTATTAGTGGAGGGCTGATGTTTCTTGTTCCTTCAAATACGCTACAGGCATTCAAACAGGCATAAGCCTGGTAAAGTTGTCCCATGAAGAAAAGAAAAAGCAAGATTTGCATTTTGGGAACACTATTTTTTTTATTCTGATCACAGCAAAAAAAAAAAAGATTTACTACTTCAACAGTAAGCAAATTGAGATTTGTCTAAAACTGTGAGCCACATTTAGAGCTTAAGGACATGAACATGTGTTAGATATTCAGTAGCTTGTGCAAGGAGTTTTAGTCTAACAGAAAGCACCCAAATCTCTGATAGGAGACTCCAGTTTTTCTCCCTCTGCAGTTATTTGACTAAGAAAGTCTTCCTACCACATATTACTTTCAGGAGGAGAGACCTCTAAAGAGAGAATGGTCACCCCTTAAACATGCTGAGAGAAGGTGGAGGAGAATCAGAAGGGCAATGGGACTTAGCTAAATGGGATGGGGGAAAAAAATGGGAAATGTGAGGATAGCGCTCTCTTGTCATACCTTGGGTACACTGGAAAGAGAAGGTGAATTTGGTGCCAAAAGGACACAGGAATTTAAAATGTTATCAGGTATTTTGGCTCCCACAGCTGAACCATTCATGATGGATAAAGCCCTGAGAGTCACATCGCTCACATTTCTGTGTGTAAAACTGATGTGCAGCCCAGACATCCCTCAAGATGTCTGGGGGCACCCTCAGGGCTCACAGCCCTGACAGAGGCTGGGTGTCTTCACTGAGACATCCCTCAAGGAAAATGTGTCCCAGCTAGCATATGTTCCTGGCACTTTGGAGGACCTATATCAAGGTCCTATGTCCTGCAATAAACCGACCTAGCACTCTTCAACAGTAAATTTGGGGGAAAGAGAAACGGAGTATTGGAGGAGTGTCCCCTATACTCTCAGTTTGGCAAATCTAGATAGAAAATACCAGATTTGCAAGATAGCTTTGTGTATGAGTAGGTAACAGGCATTAAAAAAAAAAAAAAAAAGGCTCAATAAAAACCTCATACTAAAGCTGTAGGAAAAAATATAACAAGTAAACATCTTTCTCCCCACATCAAGGTAACTTGTAAGCTAACGAGCCAGAAACAGATGTTTGGTATCTTACTTTCAGCATCAGCAGCTCCCTAAAATGATTCCTGAGTTTTGTCATCTTTGGTGTTCTGCTCAAAGCCAACCATTTAGAGACAGAAAGAGTTCTGACAGCTCTATGCTGGCTGGTGTTTCCAACTATGCTCTCTTGCCTGCAATTAAAACATTATGCTTTATACCCTTGTGATAAAAAAAGGATGACATTTTTTTCTTAGCATCCAAATAGTTAATATATTCAGACTTTCATGAGAATTTAGGATATTACTAAAAAAACCCAGGAAATTCAAAGAAATGTTATTAAAATAGAGGTGTTGGAATAATCCCCTAATGTCCCCCTTTTATTCCCATGATGCTCAGGTGCTGAATGTTGCTAAACCCTTTCAGTTATGTTAACACTAATTAAAATAATATTAAGGTGCAATTCCCAACTGTAGCTCACATATTAAGTTAAGAATAATGTGGGCAGACTACTCTGATGTTTATTGGAAATGGAAAGAGGGGGAGAGAGAGAGGGCAGAGAATGTAATTGCTTCACAGTAAGTGGAAGCATTTCTGGATGAAATAGTACTAGCAGTACTTATTATATTTCATAACAGGATGTTCTCAGCTCAAATATCCTCCTTAGTCCTTGATTTTATAACTGAGACTGACAGAGCAAAACCACTGTGAAACCAGACAAATATAAAAGTCTTATTTATTTTAAATTGCTTTTTCCCTTCTAGCATCACTGCCCCAGACTCTTTGGATTCCTGAGGTTCGAGTGCACTGCTACATATTTTACTTCATGCACCAGGGGAAGCCACTTTTACCCTTTCAGATTCCTTCACTACCAGTTGTTAAACCAGCTCTGCAATTAGAGTGTAGTTATCTTCTGGGTCTCTATCCACTCATCCCTGGTCCCAGTCCCTGTCCTCCAATAAAAACACCTTTCCATCCTCTGAGTTTTCAGAGCAGATAAAACAGTCACGTCTGCCTACTTGGCAGATCAATTAACTTTAATAAGCTGGCATACAATTCTCAGCTTTGTCATAAAACCTTCACAGAGAGAGGTTGAGAGTTTGACAGACCCTTTGTCTTTTATTGACTCTATTCCCCTTCAAAAATCCTCACACGTAAACACCAGGTGTTCCCACCTTCTCTCCAGGAGGGCATAACACAGTTAAGAAGGGCTGAAGCTTTCCTTTCCTCAAGCAATCCAGAACTATCCCTTGCTTTGGATATGCCAGTATTTCCGGTGTCTCCTCCAAACTGTCTCCTTGCCCAGACAGATTGTTAATGACTGTTCCCAGGACTGCCTAAGCCTTTAAAAGGCTGGGAACTCATTACAGGGTAGCAATGTCCCTTTTCCAAAGGAATCCTTCCAACACAAAAGTTCTGCCTTGCCATAAACTAATCCTTGTACTTCCCACAACATATTTGTACGTATACTTAACGCATACCTACATGACTAATCCATGTAACTCACAACTGACTATTGATTAAGAACAGGCAGAGGGGCAAATTTCAGGGTCACAAGAGGTTTGGAATGACACCTGTCTACACAGGAAACAGGATCAGATAATCAGCCTGCTATGACTTACAGCAAACATTGCTGTCACCATCTGCACTGGGCCATTAGTTTTTTTGGGGGGGATTACATTCCTTTTTCCTACATTGCCAATCTTGCACCAATTTTGCTCTCATTTAGATTATTTCTTGTGCAGCCCTTCTCATGGTGATTGAATCTACCAAAATAAAATGAAAAGGTAAAGACTATCTTTTCCTATACCAACAAGTAAGCACAACCCAGGCATCCATTTCTTAGGCATTCAAACTAATGGCTATAATATTGTGCCTCACTGCTCCTCTCAGACCCCACCTGCAGTGCTGCATCCAGCTCTGGGATCCTAAGGGGAGGAAAGATGAAACAGGTTCAGAGGAGGGCCAGAACAAATTATCGGAGGAATAGAGCATCTCTCCTGTGGGAAAAGGCTGAGAAAGTAGGAGTGTTAAACCTAGGGAAGAGAAGGCACCAAGGATATGATATTGTGACCTTTCAATGCTTAAAAAAAGCTTATAAGAGAAATGGGGCCTGTAGTGATTAGACAAGGGCTAATGACCTTAAACTACAAGATGATAGGTCCAGACTAGACATAAGGAATAATTTTTTTATGATGAAGGCAGTGAAACACTGGAACAGGTTGCCCAAAGAGGTAGTAGATGCCCTGCCCCTGGAAGTGTACAAGGTCAGGTTGAATAGGGCTGAGAGCAACCTGATCAGGTGTTCCAGGATTGGACTAGTTGGCCCTTAGATGTCCCTTCCAACCCAAACTATTCTATGATTCTGATTCCAAGCCCTACTGGCTCTGGGAGTTTAGCTTCCCACTCTCTGAGACGTCTTGTTACCAAGAACAAGTGTGAAAGAGGAGCTGGAAGGAACCTCAGTGGAGGCTTCCTTGCCTTCCCTTTCAGAGAGGCTTTCAAGCTGAAGGTCTTGCCCTTCACCCCTGCCACTGTCAGGTCTCACATCTCCTTAATCCTGACCCTTATCCACTGACTTGACTTTCTGGCTCACACCCCAGGACCACGAACTTGCTGGGCAATTGCTTAACTGAGGCTTATCCAAGTCACTGTCTCTGAGTGTTATCATGGTGCTGATTCAATTCCAGGCCCCTTGTTAGTGTCATAAATGCCAGAGGTCACACTCAGCACACAGCTCACCTGCCCTTTTGGAGCTGCCAGCTGTCATTGATACCCCACAATATATCATAGTTTTCAGACAAAAAATGTTTTTCTTTTAAGTAGCAGCTAGTCCTCAGATCTGTCCAGGATCCTGACGACAGAGAGCTCTGNTCCTCTCCCTAAATGACTGAAGAAAGACTAATTTAAAAGTGGTAAACTGACTGAAAGTCAAAGTGTTGTTTTTTGTATTGTCATTGAAAAAAATGGAGAGGTGGGAAGAGCAAAAGTGTTCTGACGGGTTTGTTCTGGTTCTTAATTTTTTTTCTTCCTTTTAAGTCTGTTAATAAACTTTCTTTATATTCTTTAAAGTTTGAGCCTGCTTTACCTACTCCTAATCCTTATCTCACAGCAAAATTAAATAAAATCTGGTAAGTGTGCTGGCGTTTAGCCAAAAAACTCAGGTGAACGAACTCAAACCACCACACGAAATTGGTGTTTCTGCCCGGTTTCAAACCAAACTAGTACACTTGACTTTCTGGCTCACACCCCAGGACCACGAACTTGCTGGGCAATTGCTTAACTGAGGCTTATCCAAGTCACTGTCTCTGAGTGTTATCATGGTGCTGATTCAATTCCAGGCCCCTTGTTAGTGTCATAAATGCCAGAGGTCACACTCAGCACACAGCTCACCTGCCCTTTTGGAGCTGCCAGCTGTCATTGATACCCCACAATATATCATAGTTTTCAGACAAAAAATGTTTTTCTTTTAAGTAGCAGCTAGTCCTCAGATCTGTCCAGGATCCTGACGACAGAGAGCTCTGTGTTGCCATTGCCAGCAGCAATGGCATTCTGGACAATCCCACAGCTAGCTGCCAAACAAGCATGTCTTTTTGAGAACCTCTCACTTGCTTTGTGTTCATTCCACTCATTGCTCATCCTTGCAAAGAACTACGATTATCATCTGTTTTGGAGCATATCCAGAACCTTAGTTTTATTCCTGGTTCTTTTCTATTAAAAGTTTAAAAGATAGGTTAATACTATAGCCCTTGCATATGTTATCAGCAGAAGGTTCTTCTGTGTGAATAGAGATCATAGGTGTTTGGCAGTGAGTACTTGTCCTCTTGTGTGCACTCAAGAAGACATAACAGCAACACATATCAAGCCTATTGATTGCAAATGCCAGCTCTGGAACTCCCATGGAAAAGCATCTCAACTCCCAACAGGTCAGAAGGAATATTATACAGCTGAAAGCCAACCATGAGTCAAGTGATTCACAGACAAGTAGAAGGGGCTTTACTAAGTTTTTCCTCTCTTGAAATAAAATTATGTTTCATGGATGGTCTACAGAGCTCCTTGTGGATGCCTTCCACAGAATTCTAATGTATGCTAAGTTGAATCATTAATATTCATAGATCAGTGTTACTGCCAAAAGAAATAATTTTTACAACAAATTTAGCTTACTGCATTCTAAGCTGTCAAATCTCTACAGAATTTTGGAGCTCAGAAACTCCTTTTAATCTCTAGCAGAATCCAGAAAACAAAACTATCTATTAACTGTAATGAACTTCCATTGTTCTTTCTTGCTCCTTTTCCAGAAAAACTAATCCTGTGGATTCAGCTTCTCAATTTCTCCAACTCACTAAGAGTTTGAAGAAGTCAGTCACTACTGAAGCCATCAGAGGATATCCTTAGATGGTCCTTTAATATTTCAAAAGGATTTAAACAGATTTTTGTGAGACAGACAACACAATTACTTTTAGAATATACTGTTTTGTTCACTGCACTTCATTTTTCATATTTTTTTTACTAGTAGAAATGTCTTGAATTAGGTGATCATTTCAGTAAAAAGACTTAAATCAGCTTTAGCCTAAGCCGGCATATATTTATTTTTACTTTTATCTATTGAATTGCCTTTTGAGGCTACTTTGTTCTGTCCAGATATCACTGTGATTTATTAGGCTGTTGTTCAAACCCTAGCAGAGGACACTATAAAATATTGTAACATAAGTCACATGGTGGATTGCCTATGTCCCAATCACCCAATTCTATTCACTAATATAAGAGCAATTCACCTCTGAAGAAGCTGTACTTCACTTTTCTCTAAGGAGAAGAACCCAGTCAGTAAAACTATATGTTGTTTGTCATACTGAAGGAAGAGGTAAAACAGAAAGGTAGCAGAGTTACCTAGTACAGCTGATGTCTCAAATCAGGCTGGATAAATTCTTCTTCCTTTCACTGATCATTTATTATACCTTAAAAATTAAAATTTTCCTTAGATGGAAATATAGTTTCAGAGCTATGGTAAATCTCTCTTCAAGGTTATGAAAGTCTGTGAAAATGTGCCTAAATTCAGTTATTGCATATGGGTTTCTTTAGAATTGTGTAGTGGGAGAGCTCTTTTCCAAAAATCTGAATATATTTAAAAGAAAATCCTAGGTGCTAGTTCTTACACAAAAACAATCTCAAAATAACCTGATGCCCAAACACTTTGATGGCTGAGACAGAATTTGAAGACGAACAACCTTTGAGCACAACACCTCCTGGAAACTAGAGGTCCTTTATTTGTGTTCATCATCCGTATCAGATTTGCTGGAGTGGGAGGATAAGAATGTGGCCCTGAGTCAAAGCAGACTCACTGACATAGCAACATTTCCGTAATTGATCTGGCTGTGAAACTAAACTGGAATGCCACTGATCTATTTTCTTTGTAGGCTTACAAACCAGGAAGACAGGATTCCATGCAAGTTCATTGCCCAATTTGATTTTCAACCAAATTACAATTTGTAACAAAGGATTGTGGAGAACATCACAGGCATGTTTTCGGCAGAGATTCATACCGCTGTGAAACTCAAGTGTTGCTTGTTGTATAAAACAAACATAAAACAAGTATTGGTAGGTTGTGCCAGGAATACTTTAAAAACAAATTGTGAATAGTCATCATAAAGCTTTGAACGTGTAAACATGCATTTGTTCACTTCTTTATATCATAATTTTCAACACCAGAGCAGCTCTTAGGAAGCTGCCATGACTCCTTGTCACTAATATAGCTGTTTTTCCTAGTTAATTCATACTACTGTGTGCTAGCAATAAGTGTCGACATCCTGCTGAGACTTACAGAGGGAAAGGTGCATGGGCTAAAGATGCACTGCAGATTTTTGTGCTATGACTGCTTCTGTCTAGTTCTCTTTTACAAATCAACCACTATGTCTCTACAGTGCAACATAGCACCATGTGGCAATTCCCACAGTATTCCTCAGCATCCCTGTGCTGCACAGTATAGTGCAGTATATTGCAGAGTATTAAAGTGGGCCATAGAAAAGAAACTACATTAGCATAGCATTGCATACAGGATCAGCCAGTCCTGCATCACCAGAGGAGTTGTGATCTCAAGAAGCCCTGTGCAGACCTGGATGTATTATCCCAGGTGCTGGAGCTATAGCAGTGTGCATTCCCTTTCAGATATGACTGATAGCACCTCTCCCAGTTCCACGTCACACTGCCTTGCCAACTGCATCCTTTCAAAGTGGGATATGTACAGCACACTAGTTAATTTATTATGCTGTTCTGTTCTGCTCTTTCCATAAAAAAGGTTGGGAAGCACCACATCCAGCAAGGGTGAGTATCTCAGTGTGGACACAAGTGTAGGAGAAAACACTCTGGAAGGAGTGTTTTCTCTCAAAGGGTTCCAACAATCCCTTTCTGTCAATAGGAAATGAATACTAGTGGATGAACATGAAAAAGAAAAAAAAAAACCCAAATGTTTATTGGCAAACTGAATGCCCACACAGCATGGGAAAAGGTAAATAAATGCTAGATATTGCATTTTTGTTGCAATGAACTCCTACAAACACTGGGTTGGAAGGAACTTTAAAGATCATTTAGTTCCAACACCCAGCCACAGACAGGGAACCCTCCAATAGAGCAGATTGTTCAGAGTCCCATCCCACCCATATGTGCATCTACCTATAGTATGCTCCCCATAAATTAAATGTTCTGTACTCAAATGGTGCTGCGTGTAAAAGCCAAGACTTGTACAAACATAGAAGTTTAGCATTAAGAATAATTTACCATATGACCTGCACTCTCTTTCTGATTACTTCTTAATTTTAATGTAAATGCCTATTTGTATTCTGAAAAAGATATTTCAATATTTGTGTTGTTTATAGCTGGAGTAGGGAAACATTTCATGGAAAGCAATTTGTTCAATTTAATTCTTCAGTTGCCTATGAATGTGCCATGCTCATCATTAAATTTATTTCATATTAAAAATTATTGCTGAAAAAATATTAGTATATAATTCTTGGTTTATAATACATTTGTAAGCATTTCATTGCAGAGAACTCAAATTCTACAGTCTAAAATTATGTACAGATCACATGCCATAACTTCTGTCTCTGTTTTACATAAGCAATTCAGCAATTACCCAAGCACTTTTCTGGGCAAATGTATCAGAACACATACATAAAGTGAATGTGAGAGTACTCACATACTGTCACCTTCAATGAGAGCAGAATTACTCCACCCATATCTTTAGATAAAAGAATGTGATTCCACAAATTGAGTGGTCCAGAATTATTCTTTGGGATGAAACAGAGGAGCAAGGTTTTTTACAGGATTTACTTGGTGTCTAATCTTTCCTTCTGCCCTCAAGTGGTAGTGATTTCAAAAAACACGTGAGCTGGGAAAAATGATGCCCCTAATAAGGACCAGAATCCTACAAACACACTAACTATGTAAAAGTATAGCTGAGAATTTTGTCCATAGGAAACTTTTAGACTAAAAGTGCATGAAATTCACAGAATATTTTTCCCAATTAATAGGGCCCACATGGGAGTGTTTGCCAGAACAAAAATAGACATCTATATTGCAAAAGTCTAGGTTTGAGATGCTTTCACTAGGATCTCATCATACTCCATTGAGATGAGTGGCATTGATGCCTAAAGGGTTTTTTTATTTTTTATATATTTTTCATATATTTGTAGCCTTGGAGATTTTTAATATATAGTTGTATGGTTTCTAGGACTTTTCCTGCCCTTTCTTACAATAAACTAACCCTTACTAACACATTCTTGAAATTCTGTTTAGTCTTATTGTTAAGAAGTGAATTTCTGACAAGGACATCTCGTTTTCCACAAGAACTTAAGCGACATAACAAGAAATGGGGCAAAGAAGCCTCTGGACCAACTCCAAAGGGCTGGCCCCAGGGTGGGTTACCGGGGCAACTGATCACCTACTGGATGTACCTGCTAGATATACTAATTAATTAATTTATAAAAATTCTAGAAATCCTTTATCACATGTGCACATATCCGTATTTGTGCATCTGAAAGCTTTCATTAAAGAGTTGCTTTTCATCTCACTTCAACACTGTTGCAAATTTTATCTTTTGATTTTAGGCAACAGCATTACCGTGGACTATACATCTCACCCTAAAGTGAGATTCACATAAAGCAAGTCAGATTATTTATGTCCATTTGTGACCATATGCACATAAATTGTCGATAAGATGAATCCTATCCCATATTAATAAGCAATCTTGTGACTGTGGAAGCCCTGCTACTAAGTACTCTTCAGCAAGTAGAAACACATGTCTTGGATCATTTTATGAGTTCTGCTTGCCCACAAATAGAAACCTGCCTACCAGAGAAAAATACTTTTTTGTAACATGTTCAGATGGACTAAACAGGAAGAAGGCTGCAGATTTTTCCTAGAGATAAATAAACTTAATTAGAATGCAGAGGAACACTTTTTAACTTCTTTCTTATTAAGTGATAGAAAGTTCTCCATTTATGGAAAAAGAGTACATCTTCTAATGTAAAAAAATGTGGAAACAAGATGGTTTGGCATGCATTTCTTAACTCTGTTTCATCAAGCTTCTATTCTTTGTGCAAGTACTCAAGTTGCTACATGAGCAAATCTTACACAAATAATGACTGTCATTAAACTGCTCATTTAAACAGTTGATTCAAGTGGAATATCATGGTTCTCTAGTCTGCCAGATAAGCACTCGGGAAGTGTTGCTTTGCTATGTGATATATTTCCCTTCTTTTAAATCCTAAAGAATCCCATGACTTGCATAATAAGCAGCTTTACATTTTAAACTCAATGAGGAGAGATACTGAAGCAAAGGAGAAATCTATCATTGAAAGAATAAACAACTCTGTTGATGCATCACTGTTGAAAGGCTTTCTTGAATAAACCCAAAACATTTTCTTGCTTTGAGACACACATGGATTTGCAAATCTCACAGTGGTCAGAACAAAAAATGAGTTCAAGTCCAAGAAGCATGGAGTACCTCTGTGAAAGGAAACCCTGT
Organism: Orthonyx spaldingii; assembly: GCA_013397795.1. Taxonomy (NCBI): domain Eukaryota; kingdom Metazoa; phylum Chordata; class Aves; order Passeriformes; family Orthonychidae; genus Orthonyx; species Orthonyx spaldingii. The sequence continues at coordinate 126,721 of VZTJ01000745.1, forward strand.
CAACAAAGGATATTTGGTTTCAAAGTATTATTGCAATGGAAATTAGACTCTGGCATTTTTACCCACATGAATTCACATCTGAGCCAGTCTACAAATAGCTTCATTGCGTGCTTAAATAAAAGGATGCAAGGAGTTTATGAGCAAACAGTAGATTACACTATTGATTAAATAAGGTGATACAGTTTGGGGTTGAAGACAGGTTGCTTTCAACACTTGTTTCAACAATAGAACCACAGAGTGATTTGGGTTGGAAGAGACCTCAAAGTTCATCTTATTCCAACCCCTCTGCCATGGGCAGGGACATCTTCCACTGGACCAAGTTGCTCAGAGCTCGATCCAACCTGGCCTTGAACACTCCCAGGGATGGGATATCCACAGTTTGTCTGGGCAACCTGTCCCAGTGTCTTACTACCCTCACAGGGAAGAATTTCTTCATTCTGTCCAATCTAAACCTGCCCTCTTCAGTTTGAAGCCATTCCCCTTTGTCCTATCACTACATGCCCTTGGAAAAGTCCCTCTCCAGATGTCTTGCAGCTTCATTAGGTACTGGAAGGTGTTATCACGTCTCCCCAGAGCCTGTTTTCATAGGAGAGGTGTTTCAGTTCTCTGAGCATCAAAAGAAAACAATAGAAAAATTGAGAGCAAGCCTAAAGAGCATTTGCACAACAACTATACAGAGTGAGAAAATACTCCAAATGAGCAATCTCACATTTCAGTTACTTTCCTTTACTTGCACGCTCCAGGGTCACTGTAACTATAATTGTTTACAAACATTTACATGACTGAGCAAGAGCTAGAGAGAAAGATTCCAATTTCAGCCATTTCTTAGCAAGGAAAGATCATATGGTCATTTATGATCATACTGGTATTGATTTACACCTGTAAATGGAGACATGAACTGCCCAAAAAGAGTTGAAGGAACAAATCATGTCTATATCGATACCAGGAGTGCTACAAAACATAAACAAACAATAAAAAAATAAAAAACAAAAAAAAATTAGAAAAAAAAAAAAGCACAAAACCAAAAAATCCCAACAAACCAACACACACAAACACACCCAAAAACCCAAACCTGCTGTGATTACAATAGGTCACAAACAGATTTTGAAGACAGATGCTCCTTTTGTAGCTGGAGGGAGCATTTACGACTCACTATGAAGAAAAAAGCATTTCTCAGTTCTCCACGGTCTCCATTGCAACACTCACGGAACATTTTCTGTGAAAATAATCCCTCCCTTTCTCAAATTTGGTGCAGTCTTTGCAAAATATCAAGTTTTAGAGAAATATAATAAGTCAGAAAATGTTATGCTCGAAAAACATTAGTTCTAAACTAAAAAACTGCCTGGCTGCCTCTTTTTCCCAGTTCTGCTTTACAGCCTTGGCTTTCTGGCTATATAACTGCACCAAAGGCAGTGACATAAAGGTAACAATCTCAGGGTCCTTATTTAGGCTTTAACTGCATTTTAAAGTAAAGAGTAGTAGTACAAGGTCTGGTGAGGAAATATTGCCCATGATGAAGGTTCCAAAGGCTTTGACTTGTAAAATTAAAATCTTCACCTTGTAAGCAGCTTTGCCCAAGAGGAAAACAATACTGACTTTTAGATGTGTTTATAAGCTGATTATGCATGAATGAGGTATGGAGGACTTTTCTATTCCCAATGACTTCTCCATAGGTATTGTCAATGTGCATGTAACAAACTCATTAAAGCTGTACTGAAGTGTTAGTGCAGGACTAAATATCTCTATTTTGCACCTGAAGAAAAAAGGTTATTGAATATCTTAAAGATCACTGAAACACTGTTCAGCTTGAAAAACTGGAAGAACAGTAGGAAGGACTTTATATATCCTTTATACATATCTTTCATATGCAAAGTAGGACATATGAGAGTATTCCAAGTAGCACCATGTGCTTAGCATTTGGATACAGAAGTGGTGCAAGGTAACCATCATTCACGACCCAAGTAAATCACTTGGAGAACTAGTTTTAATCCAGTACTGGTATCATATAAGCATCAAAGAAAAGATTTATTATTCTTTCTTTGGGTTTCACTCACATAAATTTTAGAGTTCTTCTGCTATGTATAACCAACTCTTGTAATTCATCTCCTGCATAGGTAAGCAAACCGATTCTCCAAAGCAGGAAAACTTCCCAAGTTTCTCTGAATTTGAAAGGCATTGCTTTTAAAGAGATATATTTAAACACATTCACCACAATTTCTTCTTCCCCAGCAGGTAATTTCTAAGAACAATTTGGCTGACTTAATTGGTCTCACTCTTAATTCCAGAGAAGCTCAACTCCAGTGTTTGTCCAGCAATTATAACACACAGACCATTATCCAGTTTCTACATGATAGTTAGCCCAACTTCTAAGAGGCCTCAACTGCTTTCCTTCTTAAAGAGGAAGCCAAATATTGTGGTATAACTTCAGAAAAATATCTTAATTAAATCTTGGAAATACAGAATACCCAGGAGACCACAAATGCATGATAAGATCAAAATCGAGTTTACACAAAAGAGGAATTGCTAAAATTGCTGAAAATTGCAATTCAAAAGATTAAATAGTTGTAATAGAGAAAGAATGCGAGTTCATGCTTTCCTTCTGTGGAAACATTGTTTTTATGAATCTGCTCACACAGTACTGTATAAGTTCAAACATTTCAACAAAGTTAAAACATTGTTTTGACCATTGTGCATACAAAGACCAAAAAACCTCACTTCACATATCCTTCAATGCTGTGTTCAACTGTGTAAATTACATAAGTTTAGGGAATACAGGTAGTGGAAGCTCTTATTTTCCTAATAGATGGGGTTTCAGAAAATTTAGAAAAAATTTATTAAATAAAGTACACATTTCTCTTTACTAGCAAAACCCAATCCATTGTGAAATTCCAGCATTTTAAGAATAAGTAAGAACTCTTAAAATCACTGAATAAATGCAGGGGTTTAATATTGAGTATTAATGTCTATTCTTTTTCTTTGTGTATGACCTAAAGACAGTACAATTCAAGGCACAGCTTTATTACAGCTAAACAGTAAAATAAGTCTTGTTAATGAGAGTTTGCTTGAACCCTACTCTGAGTCATATATTGAGATATAAGTGCTTCCCTGAAAGATTACCTTGCAGTTCGTATTCATCCTCCTGAAACATAAATTCTGCAAATTACTTTTAGATGGGCTAAAATGTAGCTCAATCAGCAAAGAATGAGCAGTTCAAATAATGGAAATGAGGGATGATTAAAAAAAAAAGTGGGCCTTGCAAATTTGCAAGTAATATAATCACAGGGAATCCATCTGGTACTGCCTGTACATAGTCTTGATTGTCTTAGCAACATTATACCCTTGGAATGACACTTGTGAGCTTGAAGAGAGAAGAAGGCATCTCCATGGCAGCTACTAAGACACAGCTTTTACATATAACAAGAGAATAGGGACCTTATACTAGGTAAGTACATCCTTGTCTAGGGTAGAAAGGCACAGCAATCAAAACCAAAGAGTCAGCTTGGAACATGACAAACAACCAAGGAAGCTGCAACACCACTGGAGTTTTTATGAGTTGCCCAAACTGCAATTTACTCCAAAGAAAACATCTTCTGCAAATGGTGAGCAAGGCACTGGTTTAAGCACACAGTCAAATTGGGTAGGCACTTGCCCAGAGTGAGTCATCTGTACTGGGTTTTGCTGGGATAGGGCTGAATTTCTTCATAGTTGCTCTTACGGTGCTCTGTGTTGGATTTGTGACCAAAACAGCAATGATAACAGAGGAGTTTTTTAGCTGTTGCTGAGCAGTACTTGCAGAGTGTCAAGGTTTTTCTGCTTCTTTCCTCCCTTTTGCCCTTCCCGTTTTCTCCAACATCCTGCTGTGGGGGAAAGAGAACGAGTGCTTATGTGGGACTTAAGTTACTACCAGGTTTACACTACAGAATCGTCTTGGACCGAAGTTGATCAGATGACCAAAAATAATTTTAAACAAAAGACTAATACAAATAGAATACTTTCAGTGCATCACCTCTAGAGTGATTCAAAGAAAGTTAACCTCTTCTAACAAATATTATCTACCTGTCTGGTTATTGCATCCAATCCAGAGCAGTATGAACAGCAGGACACACCTGAGAAGAATGTAAAACACAAGACAAAGGCAGCCGATTGCAAAAGTAAAAGAGGAGGGAAAAATAATTTTAAAAATTCACTGTGATGGTAGCATGATATATGACCCCAGAAGTGACTTGTATTGTACCACGGTCTGTACAAACTTTGCAGAAGAATTTTCCTACCCCATTTAAAATTATCAAATAATGAAGGGAACAAACAGGCAGAAGAAGACGCAAGTAAACACTGCAATTACACAGAGGCACAGGTAATTTTGTTAGGCTAGTCATGAAAGCCAGGCATGCAGATCAGCATGGTAGTTTCTAACTTCTGAACAGGAAAAGAATAGAGCCTCTCCTCAGAGTACGAACACTACAATGCCAATGTTAATGACTATTCAGTGGTTGTAAAGCAACAGTGCTTCAGTACCACACTATTACTTACCACATAATATTTAAAATTTTCTACTAAAAATGAGTTACAGATGTAGATTCCCAATTCCCAGACACATTTCTCTCTGGGACTTACCTGCACAACCTGCAGATGCAAAGGATCCACAAAGGAGAAAAAATTCCTTTTCAGACAGAAAACACTGTCCTTAACACCTAAGAGACAGATAAACATATTAGGAAAATTACATTAAAATGTGAATCCAAGCAATTTCTTTGTAAAGCCTTTAGCTTCCTACGAACCTCTCATGAACTTCTAGATTTCTGCAGCCTTTGAGAGTCAGAGGATAAACCACGCAAATAAATGCTTGTTCTACCCACACCGACTGACTTTTCTAACTGTCCAACTTTTATTTGAGTGTTTCAACCAATGCTGAATGACCGTCCAGATGTTCACTTATTTGCTTTGTCAAGTCCCATTCGTCTAACAAGAATTTTGGCTTCCAGAACTAAGGGACTGCTCTGAAGTACACCTACAAGAAAAGGTAGGTATACCTATTCACCACAAACTAACCATTAAACCAAACCAGGAGTGTAATAGCTGTCCTGATCCAAAACAATGACAAAGACCTTCTGAAAACCAGAGGCAGTTGAGGGTTTGTGCTCAAGTATGTTCCCAGACATATTCACTTCACTGGCACTAAATGCACTGTGTTTCAGTACTGTGTGATGTGTCCAAGGAAGATACAGGACACTGTTCAACAAATAAGCAGGACATTCTGTAAGAGGAAAGTAAGTGAATTATAATCATCGGGCTTTGTAGGAAAATGGGAAAATTCTTTCTTTTGAGGGAGCAAACAGACACAAAAAATTCTTGCAGCACATTCAGCCAAGTTTATGGAGGTGAGCATATGTTTTCCATACTCTTCTCAAAGCACATGGAGATCCTGCCAGCAAAGTTCTGAACTGATGTTTTGTTTAACCACTACTTCACCATAAACTTACCTCACCAAAGCTTTTTATACTCAGAGGAATAAGGTCAGGCCTTACTTGCTGATGTAAATCCAGAAAAAGCATCACCAAAACCTATAGATACTGTCTGTGCATGCAAATCACATATATTCTCAATACTCACTTGTTTACCTAAATAAAGCATTGCAGTACATACAAAGAAGGGGCAATTAAAAGCTCAAAAGGAAAAAAGATATCACATATGTAAAATAAATTATATAGGAGCCATTAATTTGCAGAGTCAAGCTAGAATTAGGATTTAAATGGTATGTATATTTTATAAATATGTATTTTAGTTAGCATTAAAAAATATATACAGGATATTTTTTCTGTCCTTTGTGTACTATAAAAGATTTGAGAACAGTAAGACATTTGGGATTGCAGTTTTGCTCTTACAGCTATTAAAATACATAAGCAAAATTACTTGTGTAGCTGTTATGGACATTCTTGGTGGAAGTTATTAGAATTTCCATGTAGTCTGGCAACACATTTACAATTATTTTGTGTTATTTAGAACTCATGTTTCATTAAATATAATTACAATTAAAGAGCTGTTTCTTATTTAAATTTCATCATTTGTAATTTTTTTTTAAAAGTTGGATATTGAAGTTTAAAAATAGAAAATAGGATTATTTAAATGTATTGAGGATAGTGTTATGATTAGAACTGATTTTTGTTTCTGTAGCAGTTTTTATTCCAGAATTGCAACATGTTAATTACAACTTCTGTTCAAAAAAGTCTTTGTCTCCAGGAAGGCTGTTTAGCACATGTTTAGTGAGATTTATGTATAGACTTACATTTAAATTCCTTTTAATGTGATTTCCTGAACAGTGGTGTGGCTTTAACACATAAGTAAGAGAGGTTATTTGCTTTACAATTAACTACATTTCACAGTGTCCCTGAGGTTTTCTTGACTCACATCTCTTTAATGAATTTTGCTCTACTGTAATTCAGAGAAATGAAACACAGACAGATCAAGATACACATTTTTCCTTAATTTGGAGCAAATTTCAGACCTGGGATTTTTTCAGACCTAGGATTTCTCTGAAAAAGATGACTTAACTGTGAAAAGTGGGAACACAAACCCAGGTTACTCAGATTTCCTGGTTCTTTCAGATTTGGGTCTAAAATTGCAGAAAATTAACTTTTTGTAGGACCATTAGCTCTCTGGTCACAATGCCAATAAGAGTCATTACAGTTTCACAAAGTCAACAAACACATAACAAGAATAGAAAACATTTAAAGGACATAAAGAGGTGTAAAACTCTGCTCTAGTCTATCACTTACACGTGCTTCAGGAGCTTCCCTTTAGGTTATATTTATGAATCCTGTGCAGAGTGATTTAACCAAGTTACATATCTAAACCAGACTGTTCCATTCCCAGTACCAGGAACCCAGTAGGCACAAACCTGATCTCCTCTAGAGGTGGACAAACATGTTAATCAAGAATCATAGAAGAGTTTATATCAAAAGTACTTTTAAAGGCTATCTAGTCCAACCTCCCAACCATGAGCAGGAACATCTAGAACAGGTTGTTTAGAGCCCCCAGCAATGAATCTGGCTTAACCTCCTAAACCTCATCAAGAGGGCACTTCCTTTCCTTTTCCAAGATGTAATTTGAAGACTGTTGTAGTAGATTGTAAGAAGGGTTGGATAGTGAGCAAAGGGAATGAAAAACCCGTTCTCCAGCACTTGGTCTTGTTGGTGATTGCCTAGGCCTCTGATTTATCAAGGTCTCTCTGCAGGGCCTCTCTGCCCTTGAGGGAGATGACAGCTCCTCCCAATTTAGTGTCATCAGCAAACTTACCTTCAAGTCCTGTTCAGGTCATTAGCAGTTGTTGAATAGCACAGGGCGGAGGACAGAGCTCTGTAACTCCACTAGTGACTGGACACCAACCTGATACCATCCCATTCTGTCTATGCATATGGAAGGTTTCTCAAAGGAAAATCAACTCTGTTGGGAAAATCCTGCTGATGAGAAGCAGGAAGTAAGTAATGTAATAGTAACTGACCCATGGCAGTTAAGCACTTTGAATCAAGTATATTTGTACATCCACTTTTCAAACACACTGGAAAAGTGATGATAATTCCTATTTTCTTGATGACTAACAAACACCATGAGGTAGGAACCAGGCAGAAGAGAGGAGAGGGGTTTCTGACAAACTCTACCAACAGTTCCTTACTGATATAGCTGTTCTGAATATAGGATCGTTACCCAGTGCTAAGCATCAATACACACCTAGGTATTTCTTATTCTAGCTTGCACAAAGGAGTGTGGCAGTTAGTAACCCACAAAACTTTACACTAACTCATGAAAACTTCACACTATTTACACATATCAACAAACAGAGGCACCAGCATTCATTAGTTATAGATTACATAACTTTTTCATTAGTTAATACTCAACCCCCCTATTTGCTTATTGTATATCTTACTTCTAATGTTAATTAGTCCTCATGTGCAGGTCTTTCCTCCATTTGAGTCCAGGCCCATTTTTAGTAGGTGGTCAACCAGTCAGTCATCGCCATCTCCCACTGCCATAATTATCTTTTCCCCAGTTACTGCTCAATTCTGCTCACTTCATTCCCAGTGGCTCTCATCCAGACAGACCATTCATGTTGGGATTCACTTCCCTATTTCATAAAAGAAAGAATTAGCCAAGCAATTGCTTAATCATCACTGCCTAGCCATAACTACTGATTGACAACCAAAAAAAAAAAATAAACTGCAATTTTTGATTCAAGTCTTGAGGGCTCAAACCTTGAGGGGCTTGATATCACAACCACTGTGAGTATCACAGAGCACTCATTCAGGGCAGCACCTAATGCATAAAATTGTTGAACAGCCCTAGAGGTTTTGTCATTTCAAGCCACAACTCTTGGCCGTCCCAGGAGCACAAAGGGCTGGTGGGAAGCAGGGAGCAAGCAGCACAGTACAATGTTTATTAAGCAAACATCTGGGTTCTGTCCTGACTTCAATTTCTAATTTCAGAACCTAGCCTCAAGCAATGTATCATTACTTTTCTCATACTGGAGTAGGAACAACAAAGATAATCACAATAACACCATTGCTGAAAAAAAATCTCATTTCCCAAAGTAGAACGCAAGTCACCTTGCCCAGCTCCCACTAATACTCACAGTTTGAAACTCCATCTGCTCTTGATATAATAGAACTCTGAAATCATGGACTTTCTGTGAAGCTGGCAGCCACATTTCTCCACTCAAAAAGTTAATATGATCCTGAACAGACAGTTATTTTTCTAAATGTGATATTCAAAGAGGGTACTTGAGAGGTACTTTCCATTCAGGTTATAGAGCTACTGCGTCTGGCAGTGAAAGGTGAACTAGAGATTAGCATTAACTCTGGTTTGTCCCTAGTATCTCTGAACGTGACAGATTTAATCCTTTCTCATGACCTGAGCACACAGTCTACAGGCTCACAGAGATTACAACCTGCCTTCTGAAGGTCCCAAACAGCTTTACATTTGGAGGAAAAAGATTATTAAGACCATTCTCACGTCTTTCAATACTTTTTCAATACTTTCAAAGAGAGACAAATTAAAGACCAAAATGCCAGCTGGAGAGACCTGTACATTGATGAAGTTACTGATTCTGGGGTTTGTGGATTTTTGGTTATTTTCCAGGTGTCTAATGCCCTAGTTAAGTTACTGAAGAACTGTTCAAATGCCCTGACACCCCAAACTCAGATGTTGCTATGAAACTCCTACTGTTTTGCAGATATTTTAACTGGCTACAGAAAGTCAGAAGCTGCTCTGATTTGTGACAACAGCAAAACATTATTTTGCAATATACTCAATAAAGGCATAATAAAACCATTATTAATATATTAATTATCATTAAGTTGCCAGTTTATTAGTATTGAAAACCTGGCATTGTACATTATTTGTTATGCTATTATCAATAATAATAAATATTTAGCTTTATAAAGCTGCACACTGGCGGAAGCTGCATGCTGGCTTTCATAAATATTTGTTTTGCTTGACATCAAAAGCAGAAAGTCTAAATTGTTTCCCACCAAGAACATCCTGGAAACCCTCTCTGGGAATTGCATCTCCCTCAGAAATACCACACTCCATCACAGAACATTTATTTAAAACACATGGAAGAACGTGAGGCTGACACAATGTATGAGAACATTCTTGTAGTCTGCCCAGCTTGCTCTTTTGTAAGTCATTTGCCATCTTGCCAAGACATTCATTCCACCTTTCACACCATTATTCATAATGAGAAGATATATTATTTTTGTTTGAACACTGTGATCAGCATGATTTTGCTGAGTACTTGTAGATCCTTTCAGATTTGTGTTTCACAGAGATGTCTTGAGCTAATGTGAGCTGGCAGATGATGCCCTCAGTGACCATGAGGTTGTCCCAAACACTGCAATCAAACAGTAGGTCTGATGACAATGTGGCATGTATATGTTTTTCTAAATAGGATGAAGTCCAGGTTGGCCAGAGCTCTGAGCAACCTGGTCCAGTGAAAGGTGTCCCTGCCCATGGCAAGGGGGTTGGAACAAGATGATCTTGAAGGTCACTTTCAATTCAAACCAGTCTATGATTCTATGAAAATAATGTCATTTTACCAAGCCAGTCCCAAAGACAGGAAGGCCCCTCAGCAGCAGGAAACATCTCCACGGAATTTTAGCAGACTGAAAAAAATGTGTTAAATTAAATCCATCCATAACAGAAAAAGAAAGGACAAAAGAATACAACAATAGTTCTTTCTTGCCATGAACTGTAAAAAGATGAGGGGAAGCAGCATTGTGGCCAGATACTGCAGTCTCCTAGGAGCTAATGTCATCCTGCAATCCTAAAATGTGGTGCAGTCTGTTATGGAGATCTCACTTCTGAAGTATGACATGTGAGATGCATGTTCTTGAAGGACTGAGGAACACTGGGGGGAAATGTTGCTGCAAGTTCAGCTTGGCTGTATCATTCCTCTGCCTCCATCAACAGCACTGCAGGAGATGTAACACTAAGCTTTGGTCTGCTCTGGTATGTCCATTCTTATGTTCAAGCTTACACACTTTCAGAATTTTTAGCAGGGATTTCATTTTCCTGAAGTGCTTTCCTCTTTCTTTTTTTTAATAGTGAGGCTCATCAGACTGCTGTCAGCTAACATTTTTCTGTCTCTCAATGATCCATCAGATGATATTCCTCCCTGAAGGCATTTCAAAGTATTTGGAAGATATGCCTAGGCTTCATAGACATTTCATATTTCAAATCTGGTTTCTGTATTACCTATAGTTTTTGAAAGGTACTTTCTACTATTATTTTTTCTGTTATTTTTAATATAGCCTGCTTCTGTACAGCAATCTTTTGAACTCACGCCTATTACATGGTTATCTTCTGCGATATCTGCACAGATGTTTGAGGAAACACCTCCCTGGAAGCTGTAAGGCTAATCCACTCACCATGGATATTTCATCTGTTTCAGTGCATAACAGGTACCTCTGGGATGGAAACCAGGTGAAGATGGTTCTGAAAAGCTGCATCTCCTTCCCCAGGCAGCAGAGTCTCTAAATCCATGCAGAAGGGAAAGGCAAGACCTCAAACTGCAGCAGCTAAACTCACCCAAGCGTTCAGTCAGAGCCATCCTTTAGGAAGTCTCACTCTTAGATTATAGAAAAAGTCACATATTTAAAGGGATGCGAAACAAAATTGTTGTTGCTGCCTGATTTTCAAGGCCATGAGCAAAAGGTTTCTCAGGGGCCTTGAAGGAAATGTCAAGGTACAGAGGATTTTTTTCCTAGAAACCTGTTTGCCCAGATGAAAGTTTACTGCTCTCAGCCTGCAGTGAAAATGAAAATAATGTACACAGTATAATAACCCCAAGGCACAACAAGAAAAAATAATAGAAAGAAATAATTCACAGCAAGGTTAGAGAAACATAACACAAAAATTACAGCAATGTAGCATAACAGGTGTAAGAAAGAAAAATTGATGGGTTAGATAGGACTGGATCAACATGTGACACCAGTGTGGCTTGACCCTTAGAGCAGAGGTGTACAAACAGCAAATTACTGCCAAAAGCAGCTTGTGATCAACTGCCAGGAACATTTAATTTGCCAGAGTGGAAGAGGAGGGGTGAGGCAAGATTCATGTGTAGCAGAAGACAATGCCATGCCTATTTCTGGGAGGTACAGTGCTAGACAAACAGAGCTGGCAGGCAACTTCAGGGTGCATTCCTCAACATGATTCAGAGACATTTCAATGGCACAGATGATGTCTGAGAAGTTTAGCAGAAGGAAAATAAACCTAAAAGTTTCTGCACATAGATATAAAGACAACAGCCTGCACTTGGAGTGGGCCAATGGTAATGACTGAAATGATACACATTACATGAGGCAACTGGTTTTTGCATGCAAAGTCTGTGTGGATAAATTCCCATGGGAACAAGAAAACACTTGAGCATGTCCCACCATTACTGTTTGCTATATTCAATATCAGGTGAGAGACTAAAGAGCCTGATATTCTATCTGAGAACAGAGAGCTACATTTTGGGTTGGACAGGGGATGCACTGTAAAAGTACTTCTCCCATACACAGAAGCAGTAGATGATCCCAGGTCAGTGGATTGCAATGAATCACTTCAGAGATGTCTGAGAGAAAGTTATTTGCTGTCTTAGAGATGGTTTACTATCCAATTTTGGGGTTTTTTGATCTGTTTTGTTTTGTTTGTGCCCCGGGGTGGCTGCTGTCCCTGCCCCACGCCCATCTCCCCTGGCTCCGGGACTATCGCGGTGAATGGAAGCCAAGCCGAGGTTTCCGGAGGGAGTCGCGGATGGGGCGAGGGGCAGCTCTTCCCTTGCAGCGCGGGCTGTTCAACTGCACCACGGGGCCGGTACCTCTGACCGGGGATATTGCTGCTTTCTGTGGGCTTTGCCTGCCTCTTTTCGGTGTTTTCTTTCTTGGGCACTGTGACTGGGCTTGCTGCCTCGCTCTCTCTGCTGCTGTGCTGTGGGAAGCCTGGAGCCGGTGTGTGCCGTGCCAGGACCCGGGACCAGGCTCATTCCCCACTCAGGCTGCCCCCATAGCCCGGACATGGGGAACAGAGAGCGCTGATGAGAGATCCTGAGGAGTTTCTGTCTCTGCCATGCTCACAGCCCTGCCTGCCTCTTCTGGCGCTGCGGGGTTTTTGCTGCACTGGAGCTGTTTCACCCTTGCCTGCTGGGAAGCCCCAGCTCCAGCTGCGGGGCTTCTGCTGCCTCCTGCTGGCTGCCCTGGGGGAGCCCGCCCTGCCAGTCCAGCTCGCTGCTTCCGAGGTTTCCTGCTACAGCTCCTTTTGCCATCCGGAGGGGCACCGGGACCGGCTGTCCCGTGAGTTGTGGGAGAGGTGCCGTCTCCATCCCTTTCCCGCCGGCTGAGCCGCCATTGTCCGCCTGAGGGGGACGGCCCCGCCCACAGCGCCCCCTGCAGGGCGGGGGAATCATCGCACCCGCCCTGCCCGGCCGGGAGCCCGCAGCGCCCCTGCCGGCCGTGAGCGGAACTGCAGCAGAGGGAAAAGTGCCACTGTTGTTGTTTGTTGGTCTTGTTTTATATGTACTAGTAAAGAACTGTTATTCCTTTTCCCATATCTTTGTCTGAAAGTGCCATAATTTCAAATTTATAATAATTTGGAGGGAAGGGGTCATATTTTCCATTTCAGGAAGGCTCCTGCCTTTCTTAGCAGACGCCTCTCTTTTAAACCAAGACAGTTCTACATTCTTTGGCTTTAAAACTGGTTTTGGATATAGCAGCCCTGTAATTGTTCTGCTATGTGAGACTTTAAACTGTGACATCCTAGAAATACATCTGAGAAAGACAAATTTCCAATATTTAGATACTTGTTAAAGGAGGAAGCAAACAGACAGAAAAAGAAAACTTTGATGAGGTAATCTACCTGACTTCCAAAAAGAGACTAATCCAATACCTTTGACACTCAGGCTACCTTGTCATAGAGAGGGAATAAAAGTCTTCCAAATCTAACTTCAACACTTTGTAAAAACCCACTTCTAAGATAGGAAGAAAGAATCACAGAAACAGAAATGCACAGTTTGGTGTCATGTTTTCTAGTAACTTTGCCAATAGTTGCTAATAGGATTAGAATACATTTTCATTAGGAGGTGTTTGAGCACAGTATTTTCAAAGGATGGTACCTTCTGTCTTTGCTTACAGATTTTTCCTCTTCATTTTTTTTCACAGAACTTGAAAATGATGATACAAGGAGTTACTGACAAATGATACCTGTTAACTAAAGCGGCTAAGAGAAGCATGTCCTCCTCACAGCATGAAAGCACATTATACTGATACGCTAGAGAGAGCCAGAAGCCAAACTAAAACTTTCTCCCATGGCCTATGTAGTCTGACAATGATAATATTTTAATTACAAATCTGAAATTCAGGCTATGTTGGCTGAAAGGCTTCCCCAAGCTCACCAGTCATTCTGAGTTCATTTCTTCTTTTGAAGGAGAAGCCACAGAAATCTGAAGAAATGTCTCAGGCTGCTCAGTTTTGACCCATGCCAAGTTCATCTTGAGGGCACAAGCACTGATTAGCTGGGGGGTGGAGGGGTTAATATTGGACTCTGCTGAAATTCCCCAATATGAAGCAAAACTGAGAGAAAATGGAAAGACTTCTACCAATGTCATGTCCTGTTTCAGCAATTCACTGGGAATGACTCCTCTTAAAATCTGTGCTATAAACCTCAAAGCAACTAACCGATGGAAATTTATCTCTGCAACTCTGTTTACTGTGGCCACCCAAGATGCTGTGAAATTACTAAAGATGTAACAGAGAAAAAAGCAACTACAGTCAAAAGCATAAAGATACACGCTTTTCTGTGAATGTTCCATGTAAATGTTAATTTACAGACAAGAGGCTCTGAGAGATTATTTCAAAGTGTGGAGAAATGGAACAAAAAGTACAGTAAAGTATCCTGCATGGCATCAGGGAAGTTGTGCATGTGAAAAGGAACTGCCCTGAGCATGAGCCAGGGGTGGAGAAAAGCATCCTCTCTGTGAATTAAATTAATGTCTGGAAAACCACTCTCCTCTGATATTGTGGAGCCCAGGCACACCCTCCATTCTGGAGGGAGGCTGGCTTCCAAGATCAGCAAATTCCATAATGCGAAGTTCTCCTAGACCTATTTCCCCTTCCTACAAAATTAAAGATATTCTTTCCCAAGCAAATATTAACAGATTTTTCACATCAACTGCCTTTCAGTTTCTCATAGTACAAGTGAGGAAATTCTGAGACATGACCTAAACCAGCAATTAAGCTTCATGCTCTCTGTATGGCTTTGTAGTATGCTCATATGGCAAAAGCAGGCTACACATAACAGAAACTAACGTAATTTACATTTTTATTCAGATCTTAATAACAAGATAGGGAACTTTGTCCCTTCAGATGGTCTGCTGCACACCTAGACAGTTATTCCACTAAGCCAAAAGAGTGGAAGAAATCCCTTCAGAATGTCAGTCAGAGGCAGAGTAATAAATATTTTTAATGTGTGTGAAGAGCGGAGGAGGGCAGACACTGAGTCTCACTGGCATGCTGGACTGGCCTGCTCCTGTTATATTCATCAAAAATTTGGAAGACATTTTTCCTTTTAATTCAAATTCTGCTTAATGTATGAGCATAGGACTGAGGACTAATCACATATTCCTCTTTGGGTCAATCTAGACTCCTGACACAAAGCCTTAATCCAGCAATATATGCCTATAAGAAAGTACATTCAATGGCCAAAGACTACTGCCATTTCTAGCTCAAGCTGACCCCTCTGCTTTAGGAGAGTCTAAGGTACCTTTGCCTTATGCAGATTAAGAAATCTTCTGCCTTCTTACTCCTTCCAGTCTAAAACTCTTACCTCAGAACTAAGGCCAGAAGTTTATAAATTTTCATGGTAAACGATATTAAATGTTGAGGAGTATTACAGCTGGGTTTGCTGACGTACATGTGCAGTTAACCAGTATAATCAGCGGAAACTTCGCTGTTCCTCTTGATTCCAGGTTTGTCATGTAATGCTGTGAAAGAACATGGATTTTTGCCATTGAGGAGATCTGTAATGTTGCACATTGTTCCATTAGTGATTGAGGGACTATTCTTTCCAAGAAAAAGTGAAAGAGACTTTAGATATTAAGAGAAGGATGAACAAAGGACATGGTGACTTTTTAAGATGATGCAAATGTCT
Source organism: Orthonyx spaldingii (assembly GCA_013397795.1). NCBI lineage: Eukaryota > Metazoa > Chordata > Aves > Passeriformes > Orthonychidae > Orthonyx > Orthonyx spaldingii. The sequence continues at coordinate 142,396 of VZTJ01000745.1, forward strand.
TTTCTAACTGCTTTTGAGTTGAACTTCACACATGCCAGTTTCATTCTCCTTTCTAAGCAAATTAAGGGCTCTTCTAGCATTGTGATGACACATGCAAATGGATAGGAATCTCTCCTGAGCTCCCTGAATGCTTTAAAAGCCCAGGAGACTGCATTTAAAGTAATTAACCAGAGCACTTGCCTTCAATGTATATACCACCTTGCAAATTGCCAGTATTACAGAAGACTCGTGTCAACTCATACAGGACCAAAATTATACTAAGCCTGACAGCAGCCACACTGACATCACGTATGTTCCAAAACAACCCTTGGTCAAAGCCTCAGAACTACAAGTGCATAAATTTTCCTGTAACAAATCCATCATTTATTTCATTTGTTGCCCAGAACTAAGACTGGCAAACCAAGCCTAAGTTTTCCTCTGATGCAGTTACTTGCTGATATTGTGCCAAGTTCAGACTAATGGTTTTCATGCATCAGTAAATGTATTTGAAGTGAGGATCCTACAGCAGATTTCATACTAAATTGAACAGATTTTTATTACTAAGTTTTTCATAAATGGCCCACTTCTCAGCTTGTGGCTCTGTCCCCATAAATATTTGAAATATATAGTTTATCCTTCAGCTTCCCAGGAAGTGCCATATTAGCTGTTGAGGTTTTTTTGAGATGAGATTGATTAAACAAGGGCTTAGTAATGGCCCTCCAAATGAGATAAAACTCTCATTTTCTGTCTGCCATTAGTTTCAGCTGACTTATTTCTCTACACTGGCTACTTGTGTGTATGTGTACATATATATGTATATAGAGAGATACCATTATAAGTTCATGTGGCTTTATCACATTAAGGAAAATAACAGACCATTACAATTTTGTATGAGCTGTCACTAAGGAATCTAAATCGTGCTCCAGCCTTGCCCAGCCTTTTCTCACCTCATCATTTTCTCCTGCAAAAAAAATGAAACAATTCTATAATAACTGGGGTGGGTTTTTTGCACAAGATTCCCATTTTAGGCATTTAGCTAAATAGGAGGGGGCTTAGTGGAGACATGACAGTGTACTACAAGAGATAGAAAGAAGCCTAAAAGTGAATACAAGGCTATGATGTATGTCTTTCTTATGCTGACAAACTAAAGGCCTGTATTCTGATTGTCTTCCTTGAAACTGTAAGTCCAGATTGCCCACCCACAGCAGTCCATAAGCAGTTTAAACCTAGAGTCGGCTAGAGAGTTGAAAGAAAGTGAGGCTTCTGCTCCAATGCAGGCTCCAGCCTTGCTTCTGTTCAAGTGTTTAGAAGAAGAATCTGGGATTGAGGGCATGGCCTATTTATAAACATATTTTTAATCTTCATTTCCCAGCTTTCTTCTAGGCATCTAGGAGATAAGAACTTAGCATTATGTACACATCACAGCTTTGGTTTTATTTGTTAATGAATATTACTGTTCAATTTTATTTTCTAGCTCAACGGAAGCTATCATGTCTGGGGATGGGGAGAGGAGTATTTTTCATTCTTCTAAGATATAAACCATGAAGTTTTTATATCAATATAACTGCATCCACACATGGGAGTATTAAAGGAGGTAAACTTTTTTTCTTCCTAACCTATGCCAGGAGAACGAAAAAGTTCTGAACCACATGCAGAGAAACCATGAAGGCAGAGATACCTTGTAATAGGCTGTTTTCCATGGTTGTATTCTGCCTGGAACAAGTTCCCTCCTAATCTGAAATAGCCCAAGCCTATTGACTGCCAGGGGACACTGCAAGGAGCCTGTATTTGTGCAGAGTGTGGTAGAAGATAGGTATTAGCTCTGTGTGTGGGAGCAGCACTTCGATTTCTGGTAGAGGGCTGATTTCTGCTTGCTGCTGGGGTAAGCTGCTATTTAATTTCATGGTGAATTGTGTCACAGTTCTGTTTTTCTTTGCACTCTAAATCCTAGTAAATTGCCAAACACAATATATGTTTGCTTTAAACAACCTGTCCTCATTGTCCATTGATGGGCAAAATTCTAACCTACTAAAATGAGCGTAATGCACTAAAATCATTTTACCCTATGCAGGCAGCAGTGCATCAACAGCTTATGTAAAGTATCAGCCTCTCTCTTTCATACTTAAATGGCCTGAGATTCACATGAAACTATCTCTATTTTTAATTCACATATCCCCACAGAGCCCTGTCTGGTAGAGAATGGATATAGTGACACCCATTTTAAAGATTAAAAATTCTGACACAAACAAGCTATGGGCAAAATAAACTGTGCCTAATAAGATTTTCAAGAAGTCTTGCATGCCTCTTCAGAGGCTTCAAACAGTGACAATCTGGCTTCTCTCTGCTAAGTCACTCTTCTTGTTTTGTCCTGCATGTGTTTCCCAACCATGGGTGGAGAAGTCTGAAGCAAAGCCTAAATCAGTTTCCAGAATGCAGGGGTATTTTGTATTTTAGAAAGAAGATAAGAAACTTACTTGGTAAGAAACATTATCGTATCAAGAACAAAGTGTAGCAAGTCTCTAAATCATATATAATATATTGGCAGCAGTTCAAGGTTATTAACACACACCAAGTTATTCACCCAAGGAGAGACAGTAGCTGGCAGAAGTGCAGTTATACAGATTACAAGAAGCCCAGATGCGCAAAAGTGTCAAAGCTGTAAGAAAACTCCATTCTCACTCATTCTACCTCAGTGGTTGTTGAATCTGCTGAGGCTGAATAGAGACCAGTCATTTTATCATAGTTGCTTCTTACTATGACTTACATACAGTGATTTTCACAACAGCATTTTTTCCTATCAGCTCTGAAATTTCTCTTATAAAATCTCTACTGGTCATTTTCTGCTTTGCTTCTTGTCTGAATTTTTCCAATTTCTGACTGGCAGTTAAGTTATTCCACTGACTGCCATATGAACATTTATTTACAGGCTTAAACAGTTCTGTAAGTGCTTAAAATGTGCCACATGGTCATCAGCCTGGACTGGTGTTTCTCATACTCTGTCTCTTGCACATTCCTTTTCTTACTCTAATTTTGGAAGTCATTTTAAAATAGGGTAATAAGAACTACAGGCCTACCACATCTTTAAACAGCCACATAATAATGCTCAGTTTTGCTCTCACTTCCATTTCATGTGATTCTTGAGACTGAGCTTGATCTTTTGATCATCAAGCAGCAATATTCTTAACTTCACTTTTATCCTGTGAAATGCTCAACTAAGCACACAAAACATTTTACATAGAGGGCTTCCTGGCATTAGAATTTTTTTCAGATGGATCAGGGCCTTGAACCTTGTTGGAGGTTAGGGTTTCTCCTTTTGTTTTCCTTTTATCTTGTGGAATTTTCCCTCATTTTGGTTGCTAAGGAACAATAATAACCCGGTACTTAAGAGAGATAAAAGAAGCTGCTAAGCTGAGGGGAGGAGGGCACCTGGCTGCACTTCTCTTATCTGAGGGTTTCTCTCCGAGGGGCAGAGATACCATGAGAATTGGGCTGGAAAATGAAGGGGCTGGGGCAGCTGCTGGCTCTCTTGCTCTTGCCTTCAGAGGAGGACGGCCAAGCTCCTGCATGGTGGGGAAGAATTCGCTGCTGCTTCTGCCACCGGAGCCCAGCCCGGTCCTGCTTCTTCTGCCGTGGGGGTGAGCCTTTGCTCATGAGACCAGACACCGAACTGGGACCTTATTAACACCCTACCTCACTAAAAAAGGACTTCCACCATCTGCTGGGGTGCCTCAGGGAAAAACCCCGGGATCCCCCCTATCTTTTCACTGCCACTGCTCTGAGGTTTATTTTCTATACTGTAACTTGCACCCTCCTGCCCTGCCAGGATGCCGTAGTTCCAGCTACAGCTGCTGACCTTCTGATACATTTCATTTACTACTTTGGAGTCTGCTTGTCCCTGCTGTTCCAGCTTCCTGCTTCCAAGATTCCTGCTGCAGCCATTTCACCATCCAGCTCACCCACCGTTACCGCGTGAAGGAGAGGCGGCTGTGCTCACCCACAGCCCCCCCTGCAGGTCAGGGGAATCATCGCACCCGCCCTGCCCGGCCGGGAGCCCGCAGCGCCCCTGCCGGCCGTGAGCGGAACTGCAACAGAGGGGAAAGTGCCTGCAGCCAGAGAAGGCTGTGCCGGGGCTCTGCGGCTGCTCCGTGCTGCTGCTGCTGCCGGGGTTGTTCTTTGTTTGCATTGTTATACATATATATTTTAGTAAAGAACTGCTATTCCTTTTCCCGTATCTTTGCCTGAAAACCCCTTAACTTCAGTCATAACAATTCGGAGGGAAGGGGGTCATATTTTTCATTCCAAGAGAGGCTCCTGCCTTCCTTGTCTTTCAAACCAGGACTAACCCTCTCTTTAGTAGCCAGGCAAGCACACCAGATTGAGGCTTGGAGGTGCGAATATATCTCCACAGATATAATGGATGCTTTGAGACCACATTCAGTTCACATTAAAATACTTCAGCCCTCAACTGACATTACGTTTCACGACACAAAAAAATCCAAAGTAAGGACTTCATTCACTGGAGTACTGTTGAATGGAAAATATGTGATCTGTTAAAAAATGATAATTTCTTTCTAAAAGAAAATATCTCTTCATCCTCTCCATTAGATTACACAATGTTCACAGACATAGGTACATCTTACATAAATTACTGATGGTCCAAACAACATATGGCTTAGTTTGAATATTTCATACAGTTCTGTCATGGGATTTAACTTTAAGTGAGTCTTAATTCCACCTGAAAGGCCCCCAAGACTACTTCCCTAAAAACAAACCAAAATCAAAGAAAGGCTTGGACAGAATCCAGGCAACCCATTATAATTCAGAATTCAAAAGGCAATGTCAGAAGGAACGGTCTAAATTCACAGGAAAGGACCGAAATAACACAAGAAAGCTTTTTCTCACACTCTGTCTAGCGTTATTTCGTTTGTGTGAGAAATTATAAGGGAAATAGTAGACCACAGATATTTTCTGTGGACTAAAACAACATATGCTGTTCAAGGGGAACAGCCTCTAGCAGGCTTTGTATTTAAGAAAATGAAACACAATCTATTGTTACTATTCTCAGCAGAAGATATAGAAATGGATTTATCTGTTATCAAGTATTCCCTTAAGGTAGTCTGGGACTAATAGAAATAGGATATGAAAGCTCATCTACCCATTAAGCTCTTATTCAGGTTGTGGTAGCAAAGTACCTTTTGAAAATCCCATATAAATGAGCATCAGATATGAAAGATTTCATCTACATTTCCGCTCCTGTGGGTAACTTTCCCTGCATATAAATATATAAATTCTCTGAAAGTCTGCCATGTTTCCCTCTGAAATGGTTAACAAGAACATTAATATTGTAGATTTTACATTTTCACTGTAAAAGTGCTGTTCTAAAGATGCACATGAAAGAAACCCACATAGCTGAGCTACCTGACTATCACTTGGGTTGACTGATCTTTCCACGTCTTTGTTTATCTAATCTTGCTTTGTCTTTCTTAATGAAAATCTTTGGCACTGGCCAAAGCATGCTAAATCCCAAAGTTGCAATAAAGTTTCTTCAAGATCTGTCTCGTAAATATGTTATTAAGGTCTTTTTAAAGTAGATTTTTGTTGCTGCCAGTTGTTAGTGGCCATATTTGTCTATTTTCTTACCCACATCGCTTAGAGGGGGGGGGGGGAAAATATATAGGTGCCTAATATTTAACTCAAAATAAGATTCAAATCATATAGGTTTCCTTTTTAGCTCTGTGAACAGAGGGCCTCAGAGCATTCCAGTTTTGTCAGTTATTTTGCATTTGTAAATCCTACTCTGGGTGTAAGGGGATTATGAGAACTGTTGGGGACAAGGGAATAATAATCCTTACCAATATTTCCTTTGAAAAGCAGACCTTGAGTTCCCTAACGGTAAATCTTTCTAGTGGATTAGTCACAGAGATTCACTACGAGAACATCATATCTCTGCTGAAGTTAAAAGTCTCTTCTAAACATATTTAAAACCATTTATTTCATTTATGAAACAGCTGTTTTTCAATTGGTGTTGTTCTGCTTATTGATTACTGAGAAAAGTCATTAAGTTTTCACTCGCAGGCGTTCAAGGTTATAAAAGATTTTCTTTCATTCATTATGAAAATGCAGGAAAATGGCCTTTTCTACACACTAGAAAAAATATAGAACTGTTTCACTGCTTAAATTGCATTAAAGGAGAATTCAAAAAAAAGGCCTGATTTAGGGGCTTTTGCCCAAATCATAAAAATATATGAGACAAGGAAAGTAGAAAAGAATTTTTCAGAATGCAACATGCATAAGATAACTTCATCAAACACTTGATTTAGGTACAGCATTAATAGGCAAAAAAAAAGTGTCATGAACAGCGTTTTAATTAGAGGCAGTAAGTATATTCACCACTCAGCATTCTAAAGCCTGTCCTTACCAGCAGTCTTTCTTTAAAGACCAAGCCATCAGTAGTTCCTTTTTGCCACTAGTGTTTCAGTTAACTGTCACCATCATAAATTAATTCTATTTACTAATTTAATTATAGATATTTTCTTTATTGAGTGGTTTCGGTTCAGCACTAATGTGAAGTTAAATGTTCATCTGTGAAAGAGTGACTATTTTTTAAAAATGATGTTTTCCATTTTTTTTATAGGATTGCATTGAATCACATGAAAGAAGTTTGCAAGAAACCCACTACACCTAAAAGACAACTTCAGACCAGAGCTAGTAGACACCATCTAGCTTTTAGCACACCAGTTATTTCAAGCAAGGCTCTCCGAACTTAAATCAGGACTATAAACAGGACTGAAAACAAATTCAAAAATGCACTGAGATTCCCATTGTTGGAAATGATGCAAAGTTAAAAAATTTTATGTAACTTTAGTCAGTTTTCTTCACCTTTGACCTGGGGGAAGGGAATTGAAGTTTCTTTTCAGGGGACTGTTCCAACAGGTGAGGTTTGATGAGTTTAACATCTCAACAAACTGGGAGTCTCTGTTCCCAGAATATACACAAAAGTTAATGACCGTTAGCAACCATTAATGAATATCAGCTCCAAACATCATCCCTGTCATGGCTGGAGACACCTGATCTGGGAAAAGAGAGATAAGAATGAGAACCTAATTAACATCGGAGGCGAAAAAATCAGTAACCAATAGGAAACCAAATACTAAGAACTGGATAACTTAAAATCAATGAACATTGAACCAATGAATCTCTATCGGTTTTGACTGTATAAAACGTGAAAAATTTGGTAAAATTCATGTGTCGTGGAATGATTTTCTCTGCACACCTGGGCTATGTGTGGATGAAGTTATTTCTGTTGCACATCCTGGCCAGAACAACAAAGTAATGTCTTGATTCTCTAACACTAAAAATGTTGGAGAGTTTTTTTTGTTTTCCCACGGTTTCGGTGACACCATGGATATACTTAGGACAGCATGAAAAAGAGGAGCTACACCATCACTTGTCAAATCCGGTATGGCTGGAAAAGGAAAGGGATTATAAGACGTCATTGGGACCCTCGGAAGGGTGATATGCTTCTACCTAACCCCTGTCACTCTATCCCTGTCTCTACCACCCCCACCCCACCTCCACACACCTCTTTCTTTTTCTTTCTTTCTTTCTTTCTTTCTTTCTTTCTTTCTTTCTTTCTTTCTTT
>VZTJ01000745.1:150402-167857 GCA_013397795.1 Orthonyx spaldingii
TTATGCATAAACTGTATTGTTATTGCTTCTAGCTCTTTTCTTTGTTGTGTGTTCATTGTTTTAATTTTATAAAAGCATTGTCATGCTTTTCCTTAATCTCACCTTTGTTTACATACGCCACCAGTGTGCATCTCACTAATTATATTTTTAATCTTTGCGAGATCTGTCTGTCTCTTTTTTTGTCTCCCTGTCCCATTATTTTCAAATGAAATGGCATTAACTCTACTCTTAATAAAAATATTATTCCCAGATGCAATCTTAACAAGTCCTACTCCAATACCTTAATGAGATTTATATTTGAGCAAAGACATCATGGTGACAATTTAAGTCTCAGAACACTAATTGTGCTTGAATTCCTTCCAATCCAAGTACAGTTGGCTGAGAATTGATTTTCCATTGCAGTGTGATGTTGGCACATATACATTGTATAGAGTGGGCTGCCTGCCAGCCTTACCACTGCCATGCAGGAGTAATAACATTATATTATATAGACTTACAAGTTTATTTCTTTGCAAGCTACCACAAAAAGAACTCAAAGTTATTCTTGACCAGGAGCAGTATTGTTATTTGATTGGCATTCCTTCCAAGAGAAGCCAAATCATTACAAATTCCTGACTCTGAAATAGAAATGTAATTGACTCCATATTGCAAAATCTCCACAAGAGACACTCTTTTGCAGTCTCATCTAGGTTCTCCACAATGACTTCTAGGGCAGGGATGATGCATTTTCTACCTAGTCATAAATCCCAGTTTGACATTTCTTGATTTTTATTTTAAGACAAAGACTGAAATTCTGTGCTTAGTACTAATGACCATGTTTCCCCAACATCATCTTCTCATGGGTTATACACTGGGTAATTGCTGACCCAAAGAAACAGTTTCAGAAGTACTTTAAGCAGGAAAAAGTAGGAATTTCACTTAAAGGCAAAGATTTATATCTTTGTTACCAGGCACTCACCTACAACTAAAGTTCTCCTTCTGTGCTATTAAAAGTGTTGGATGCACAGTGAATAGGATCAGAAAATCCCCTGGGGCTAAAAGCACGCCAATGAGCTTCCTGCATTCATTTCAGCTCCAAACTGCTTCCCAAGACGACTGTACCAGCACAAAAAAGGGAGTGGGAAGGAACAGAGAGAAAAAGATGGATTAGTTCTTTTGATGGTGTGCCAGAATAAAGCATTCATAAAGCTGCTACCTAAGGGTCGTTTTGAAGTTTGTGCTACCCAGAGAGGTTGTGGCTCCATAGAAGTTTTTCATTTTATAATATTTCTCACTGCACCATCACCTCTTATAAGCCCCTTGATAAAGGTAAAAGTATTGGGACATGTACATGAAGTAGTACTTTTGGGGGTAAGGAAGTGGATATGTAACATACTTCATGATTTCTGGAGTACAGTTGAACTTGAGAGGCATAATTCTGATCCCAGTCTGTACAAAAATTTGTTGGATTTTCTGATTCTTTTATTTCTTGATTCTAAGCTTTCCTTTCGATGCAATATTGAAGATCCGATCTAGAAAATTAAAAATCAAAAGAGAAAGGGTGAGAGCATGAGAGAGCAGAAAGCTCTACAGATTTTGAGTATGAAAGTCCAAACCTGTAAATCTGAGAACTCCCATTCAGTCCCCATCTAATCTTGGGCATGGTGTGGAGGAATTCTGTATCTCTTCTGAACTTTTAAATTCATAGAATCATAGAATGGTTTGGATTGGAAAGTATCTTAAAAAGCATCTAGTTCCATGAACAGGAACACTTTCCACTAGAACAAGTTGCTTAAAGCTCCATCCAGCCTGGCCTTGAACATTTCCAGGGATGGGGCATCCGCAGCTTCTCTGGGCAACCTGTACCAGGGCCTCACCAGCCTCACAGACAATTTTTTCCTAACATCTAATCTAAATCTAGTCTTTCAGTATGAACTCATTAATGCTTATCCTATCACTACAGTTCCTGATGGAGAATCCCTGTAACCTCTTCACATACTGGAAGGTTGCTATGAAGTCTCCATGCAACCTTCTCTTCTCCAGACTGAACAGCCCCAATTTTCTCAGCCCGTTCTCATGGGAGAGGAGCTCCAGTCCTCTGATCAACTTCCTGACCTCCTCTGGGCTTGCTCCAACAGGTCCATGTCCTTATTTTGGGGACCCCAGAGCTGGATGCAGCACTGCAGGTGGGATCTCACCAGAGCAGACAAGAGGGGCAGAATCCCCTCCCTCACCTGCTGCCCACGGTGCTTTGAATGAGCCCAGGATACATTTGGATTTCTGGGTTTCAAGCACACATTGATGTCTCACATTGAGTTTTTCTTCAACAAATTCAACTTTTCCTGACTACCTAGCATTGTATTCTTGCTCAGCCCAGAACTGCCAACTATGATAACATTGACAAATCTAAACATGCAACCTTCCAGTGAGGATAGAGAAAATCCTCTACGTAAATTGCTCAAGGATTTGCAGAATTTCTCAGGGCATAGCAGGACTCTATTCATTAAAAAAAAAAGGCACTTTGGTGTAACTCTGATGACTACATTTTATTTTACCTGAGTTGGCTTGGAAATTTTTTCAATGAGCTGTAGCAGGTACCATACCAAGTAGAGAAATGGAAGCCCATTCCTGTTCTCCACTGAGCTCCCTGATCATTCAAATGCCCTAACCACTGGCCAATGACACAGGCACAGTTTTTCTTGTCCTCTCTTTTTATTCCATGTTTTCCTGAGAATGATCAAAGACTAACTACACATTTTTCTTTTCCAGAGTTACAGAATTATCTCAGGAGGAAGAAACTGAATTCATGTCCTGACCTCCTATGTAAGTGCTCTGAAAAAAAAATTAACAACTGCATAATGAGAGAGGACCTTGAGGATTGGTTTTAAAAGAAGAAATTAAGTCTTTTGCAGATCTTAAAAGAAAGGAACTGATCTTCACCCACTCAAAAGAAATAAAAAGAATTTAAAATGTATATATGGTCAGAAATATTTAAGTACATCCATGGCAGTACCATATACCTTCAGTGTAATTTGAACCATTTTCAGTGATACCTTGCACAGGGTTCATGCTAGTCTGGATTTCATTTTGAGAAGACAAATGTTTCCCATATCCACTTGCAGTTGCAGAGGGAAAGAAATTTAGAGTTCACTATGGATGATGAGGGGTGATACTCATATTGCCTATCACAGCACCTGAGCTGGACTTTCTGTGCCCATAATGACTTGTGAGTTGTAGGTGGTAAGCAAATCTGAGCTATCAGAACTTCACTCTTTGTTGCAGTTTCTTGCATACACTTTCCAAGTCACCAAAGGCACAAATTTCAAGCTGCAGAGAGTAGCACCCTCTCTTAGCTTTGGGTTATATCAGCTAAGCTGAATAAAGCATAAAGACTTAGAAATATACACAAATGTACACAATATCTTCTAGATATTGTAGGCATCTAGAAATGGACATGGAATTAAGTACTTAATTTAAAGTGAGCTATTTGGAGAAGTCATAACCCCTCAGTATGGGTTTACAAAATTGATCACAATTTTCTTAATTTCAATGAGAATTCAATTAGTTTCTAGAACCACAGAATCATTTAGGTTGGAAAAGACCTCTGAGATCAAGTCCAACCTTTGACTGATCATCACCGTGTCAACTAGACCATGACATCAAGTGCCACAACCAGTCGTTTCTTGAACATCTCCAGGGATGGTGACTACACTACCTCCCTGGGCAGCCTATTCTGATGTTTAGCAACCCTTTCTGTGAAGAACTTCTTCCTCATGTCCAAGATGAACCTGCCCTGATGCAGGTTGATGCCCTGTCCTCTCGTCCTGTCGCCAGCTGTCTGGGAGAAGTGGTCAACACCCACCTGACTACACCCTCCTTTCAGGGACTTGTAGAGAGTGATAAAGTCACCCCTGAGCCTCCTTTCCTCCAGGCTAAACCCTCCCAGCTTAAACTAGTTTAAATTGTTGTTCATTTTCAAAGATACTTCAAAACTTCCCATCAAAAAAACTATTGAAAATAGGATCAAGGTAAAAAGAACTTTTTTTTTAAGCTGTTTGCACACAAATAATATGTTGTGTCCTCTTTTGACTTCAACAGCACACAGCTGAATAACATCCTTGGAGCTGTGCTAGCATCATTTGAAGATACTGCTGCAGGAAGATATTAAAGTACTATTTAAATGGAAGTTGTTAAATAAAAACAGTCTTGCCTGGATTCTGTTACATTTAAGAGACAGGAAAACAAATCAATGTTGCTGAATGAAAAAGGATGAAATCAATAGGGGGACAAAGTACATTTTCATGGCACTAAAAATCTGAAAAGTTAAAACAAAAGTTTTAAAACTGAGCAATTACCTGGCTGCATCCTTTTAAATCAAATTTCATGGCATTTATAGAATGCTAGATGTCAGATAATACTGTGCATCTGAGAGCTTAGCATTGCAGTTTTCTGATAATGTACCTCTGAAGGCCTAGACCTCAAAAAGAGCTTTGTAATCATCAGCCATGATTTATGGAAGCAGTAATTCCACTTCTCCCTATATTTCATGTCATTAAAAAGAAAGATTGTTCTGTCAGTTGAAATTCTCTTTCTTCAGGTAGAGCTAAAAAGAACAGTAAAAACTATAGATGAACTACACTTCATCCAAGTGATTTTCCAAAGATTAACTACATAGGTACTGCACAAAAGTCTGAATTATCTTGAGGGTTATTCAGAGCTCCTTTTCTTAGTTTTCTGTGTAAACTTCCAAAAGGTATATCCAGCAACGTTGCTGGAGCTGGGAGGAGGAAAGTATGCCAAAATTCTAAAAAGGCTTAAAAACTGGAGTTTGGTTGTTGGCATATAGCCCTAGTTTCTGTCTTGGTATAGATATGAACCCCAAATACAATGAGTCATAGAACATCAGGTTGAAAGGAACAGAAAAGATCATCTGGTCCAGTCTTGGCAAAAAAAATGGAACTGGTTGGCTGCAGAAATAGCTTTTCTTCCTTGTAAAGAGAGACATAAATCACAGTTTCATGATCAGCTTTCAAGTCTATTTTGGGTGCATACACATATAATTTTGTTTTCCTCTCAGTAAGGGTAGTCACAGCACTAAAAGCAATTGCAAAGCTTAGGAGAGCTTGAGAGAAAATAGATGTGGTAACAGTTACAGCAGAAATTAACTCCCTGGTTTGCTAGCACCAGACAGCCTTTTTCTGAGCATCCCTATAAATGTGTGGAAAGTACCTTTCTACAACTGATAAAATTTGGCTTGCCACTGAAGTCCTGCTCTCTGACCATGCTCCTCTCCTGGTTACTCCAAAAATTAACCCTGTCCTGGCCACAACCAGAACAATCTCCTATAAAAGTGATGCCATTTTACTGACTAATGTGTATCATTATACACTGGCTCTTGAGTATTTTTCTACTTTCTAAGGCACAGCTACACTTAATTTCTCTCCCCAGTCTGCCCTCTGAGTTCATGTCAGCAAACTATAGCTATCATTCTCACTCAAACATCTTGGTTATCTAAGTGATCATTAGGTTGGGGAGACAGGTGTTTTACTGGTGCTACTAACCTTAGCCATCAATTTTTCATTTAGTTTTGAGCTTTTCTTAATTCTATGTCCTTATTGCTATTTTTCTTAGTTATTAAAAAAGAAGAAATGTTTAACTGCCGACTAATTTCCAAATCAGAACAGGTTTCTTCATAAAACATGTTGTAGATTTGTGAATGGAAGTAGGTATAATATTTTTGAACCTGTAGACAAGAACTACACCAACACTGTGTTAAACCCCCAATCATCCATTTGTTCATATACTGCTGTGCCTGCAAAGTCATTCAAATTTTGCAAGACATTTATTCAAAACTTCCCAATATAAAGGGAAGAAAGAAAAAAGGCAGACTGGACTCCACTGAGAGGCTGTTCTTACTAGGTTTTGACAGTAGAGAGCTGCCACTTTAGCAATGTGGAAGCCTAATATTGCAGACATCATTGAGCAATATATAATTCATTGACTCAGTGAAGGTTCTTTAAGTTCCTTGCTAGCCACAATCTGAAGGAACACTTCATTATTCCTTCTTAACTACTTAATCTCTACATCACCCAGAGCATTTTTTACATAGAAAACTATTTCTAGTTTCTGTGAAAGTCTTTTGAGTGAGCCAGCAGGGAAGGGTGATCTAGTTATAATTTTGTAAGTCCCATTGCAAACTTTGCCACCAAGAGCTACGTGGACGTTACCTGCTTGGAAATACCTGCTGAAGAGCTCATAGAACTGTGAATGGCCAGACAGAGTGATACAAAACTTGCTTAAATGGCAGAGCTGTGCATTCACATTCACAGTCATTTAGGTCTGATAGCAACAGTAGGATTATCACCAGAAGATAATCAAAGAACTTCTGCCAGGTAAGACTTTAGCAGTTCACAGAACAATCAAAAACCTGAGGCAGTACTTTGGAGCATGTAAGAGAGGATAGTTTTTATTTTAAAGGGTTTTAAATTGTGTTAATGTGGTTTTATACATTATTTAGTGACTGCTTAAAGAGTAACACAGTCTCAAACCTCCAGCCCCACCAGTTTTGAGTTTTTTTCATTAATTAGTGGCAGAAAGCATCCTAAGTACCTTTTAAACCATATGGTTAAAAATACTCTTTCAAAGTCTAATGAACAAATCTTTGCTTTCATTCATTCACCCATCCAGTGCAGAACCCACCTTTCTACCAAGTCTGGACTAGCCACCACAAGAGTCAGTGGAAAACAAAAAGGGGACAACTCAACGTGACTTTCAGAAATCTCAGAGCCAGACAGCAGTTCTTAAATAGTTCCCTGTACAAATGATCTAGAAGAAACTCACTCTTTGTCTTTCCCATTGAAGTTTCCCACCCCTGTACACCTGTTCCCTGTCACATTTGCTCTCCATCATCGCCTATCATGTGAAAGGAATACTATACAGTGCACTTCCTGCAATCACATGGGAGCTTTCAACATTCTGTCGTTACTTAATGTGCTAGAGACCCTGCACCAGGATTTAACAGCCCACAGGGTGCAAAGACCTGACAGAAACAAAGTCTAGCATATTTCCTTCTGTAAAGAAAAGCACTCAGCACTGATTTCAGAGACAGCAGTGCCTAAGTACCACTGTTTCCCACTAGCAGGAGCCAGTTTCTCCCTCTCATAAACTTTGCATAGATCAAGGACTTTGCAAGATCCAGCTTTTCACAGCTCTTGGATCATGCTTAACTCACAGAACATCACTTTTCCTTCCTTGCAGTTGGAGTAGTATATACCAGGGAAAACAGAGCCAATAGTTGTTTGCCTGCTGATGATAATGAAGGGCATGGAGGGGTGGAGGAAAGGTATTATCCAAGCTATCCCAAAATGGATGTTCTAGATGGGTGGACAATGTTTATGCACCAAATACTGATCTTCACATCTCTGAGGTGAAAAACCATTCATTTCAGTTAAAAGCAGAGATTCTGTTTTCTGGGACATTGACAATTAATTTTGATGGAGACTATTTCACAGCTTCTGTAGAAGTCTGTCATTTTTATACCTTTCCATCTTAGGAATCTTACGGTATATCGTGTTGTTTTGAAAATGTTAAATATACATTAATAAGTGTGGGTTTTCTCACTCAGAGATAAGTCTGACTCCTCTAGAAATCGGGTTTTCTATCTTCAGATTACCAGCCAGGACTGACTGGCCCAAATTTCTAAACTAAAAGAAATGCAATTATAGTTTAAAACAGCAACTACAAGGGAGGTATTCCACACAGTGAGAGGCAAGATATGCATCCCACTAATTCTGTTTACTATTGGCTTCAATAGATAAGAGATTTTATTTACCTTCCTAATATTTGACGCACTGCAATAACCAGAGAGAGATAATAAAACCTACAGATTGGAAAGGGCTTAAGGAAACAGAAAACAGAAATGAAAGGAAGCCTTGTGTCCTTTACTAAGACAACCTCAACCTGTATATTTAAGTTCATTTTACAGCTAATTCTCTTTACATTGAGTAGAGAGAGTACTTTACTATACATGATGTCATAACAGTAACAAAATTCTATAATGAAAGACAGGCACACATGATATTTCCTGTGATTCTGTTGCTGTAATACACTGTGCCTCAAAAATGTGGACAGAGAAAGTTTTATTGCTTAATCTTAACCAAAATTCACTAGGTTATTCCAAAATAGGGGAGTTAAACTTTTCAGAAAACATCTATGCCCAAAAACCTTCAGAACATCATCAGCTAAAAATTTGTGAGAACTACTATTTACTAAGCTATGGAAAGCCAAGACAGACTAAAATCAAAGTAGCACTTCTAAGATGCTTTTGAAATGTTTCTACTGAAAACTGTTATAAATATTTTATTGGAAGAATAGAAATTCCAACTGTCCCTTGAAAAGCTGTTGTGCTGAATTTAGTGATTCAATTCAACCCTTAAAGTATCAAATGGAGATTTTAGTTCTGTTTTTATTGGAAATCAAAATGTGAGTTTATACTGTGGAGCCCCTACTGATGCCTCTATATTACCAGCATTTTGGAGCTAGACTCAAATGGTTCATTCCATTCATCAAGCTGACACAAAAAAGGAAGAGATTTAGTCTTGGAATAAAATAGTAATTTTTCCAGACAAAAAGATTGCTGAGAAGATTCAGTTTTATTAAAGATACAGAAGAGGGCAGCTGTTGTCTTTGATCATATTTACAAAGTATGAATCAGTTTTAATTTACAAAGATAGCAAACCAGAATAAATTAATGATCACAATGTGGGTACATATGCAGATGATAAGGATGATCACAGCCCCTCATTTCAATTATAATTTCAGCATGTTGCTGCTGCAAATATCTGTCAGGCTTAAGGAAACAACTGCAGACTATCATTAAAAAGTTTACCGAGAATGGGAGAAAAGAATCCAAGATGAAAATAAGAGGTTTTGTAAAGAATGAATTTGAAAGAGGAATCAAGGGCTCCATACCTGAATTCACTCTATTTGCCAAATGACAGTCTGACAGTGAAATTTCCATGTAGTTAAGCTTTGAATATGTACAACACAAAGAAATTTTTACCCTTTATAGTGACAAATAAATATGTTGGTACTTGAGTCACAGTACCTAGACAGAGCATCCGAAGCCATGTGTATTTGTCAAGTGACCATTTTGCAGATGCAGAAACGAAGACATTAAACTGAACCACACATTTCGTTTAAAGCCATAGAGAATAAATGCCTTTAAATTTACTGCAAATATGGAAAAAACTACTTCTCTCCAGCATTAAGAGATACATACAGATTGTTACAACATTCTAAGGGTTTCTTGTTAAATTGCGTTTATGCAATTACTTGAAATGATGCAGTAATTTTTAGCATTTGCTATCCCATAGCAAAATGTACAAATAACAAAATAACGTTATTTACAAATCATCTGTGACTTTGGAACAAGGATTAATGTAAGGAAAATAGGGAGTGTTATATATTGCACAGAAAGCAAACAGTTCAAATTTGCAGGAATAAGAAAACACAGGTAAACACAAAATAAGTCTAACTTTCTGAACTAATTCTGCAGGGTATGGACTTACATAATAGGAGAAAATTATATCTGCCTACTTTTCTTTTCACTGTCTAGTTGAATATTGATACTCTAGAGACCATTACGAGAAACTCCATAAAAGTCTATGAATTTCATTACAAATTTGCAATACTCTGGTGAAGCCAAATAGAGTGAAGAAGAAAGTAGCAATCTCTGAACAGATCTATAACATGCTACATGAAAAATCATTTATCTGTGGAGAAGTAAATTGATCTGACTGAAAACTGATTTGCAAGAAACATAAGTATCTAGTCCTGTCCGTCCATAGGAAGTAACAATGTGTTTTTGTGAAAATGTCTGGAATGAAAAGGCTGACTTTGTGAATATGTCTGAATAACTCTATTCCCCTTTGGAGTAAATTGTATAGCAAGACTGTATACGTATCACACGCATGCAACATGCATTTCCACTATACCTGTGTCAGAGACTGAATGTTATAATTTATGGCTTAAACATCCTTATGAAGGACTTTTGCCTATTATAGAAAAACTGCATTATAAAAGCTGCAGAGAAGACCACCAAAACCCTGAAGGGGGCCCCGAACTGCTCACTGCCTGTTGATGAAGATAAGATAGTGACTCTGGTCTGGGCTGGGGGGAAAAGAATACAAGCTGAGCACCTTTGGGGTAGAGACCACAGCCCCAGGGCTATCAGCTGCCAGGTTTGCACAGCCCCTCACACCAAAGGGCTGGGGAAGGAGAGGTTTTGGGTGTGTGGTGAGAAAGCCTCTGGTCTGAGGCAGTGAACACCCATCTTCTGCTGTGCAGACCAGCTCAGCTGTGGGGCTCCTTCACCCTGGGAAAGCTGCATCTGCCTGAGGGACAGCAGAGTCATGGCCCATCAAAGGCCCCCCCAAAATGGGTCCCCAGACCCTGCACCAGAGCACTGCGACATGCTGCAACAGAGCCACAGTGTTCAAGGGACAGTGTCAAACCTGTCCTCCTCAAGGGAGGCACCTGGGCGTTCCCACCTGGCCCAAACCTATATTAATCCATTGGATTCTCTACTTTTTGGTGTGGTGTGTCGTGGCAGCGCGGCAGCGGCAGCGGGGGACCCTCACCATCCGAGAGACCGGATGGAGGGGAGCAACAAGATGTTGGTGGGACCCTCAGAAGGGTGATATGTTTCTACCTAACCCCTGTCACTCTTTCCCTGTCCCTCACCCCCCAAGCACACTTCTTTCTCCATTTCTTTCCTTCTTTCTTTTCTCTTTCTTTCTCTTTGCCTCTTTTACTTTTAAATAAAATATATCAATTTTTTTGGCACCAACATCTAACCTTGTTTGGTTTTAATCATGTTTTTTGGGTATGTTTGAAACCTTTCTGGGTCCAATCCTTTTTATTCACAGATGCTTAGTTTCCTTTGGTCCTCTGTGTTAAACTGGTTCATAGCATTTAATGCTTTCATTTGCCTGATGTAATCACTTACCACTAAGTATTATAGTAAGACTGGTATGTTGTCATCACACTCAGGATTACTTTTGCAGTGATAGAGTTAGAAGAAATGGCACACAGATCATGGAAGTTTTAAGTCTACTTATATTATTACTCATTTTTTAAAAACGCATATCTAGCAATATCAGCAAATTGCTTGCTCTCTCTGGCCTTCAATCTAATCCAAAGAAGTCAGATTAAAGTCAAAATAATTAGCCATAATATCATAACCTGTTGTAACACTACAACAGGCTCAGCCAACTGGACAGTCCTTTATCTCCCTCCCTGGATGCGAGAGGTATTCTCAGAAATCCTGTCAGACTCACACATCATGCAGAACACCCAAGGGTTCACCAGGTTTGGGTTATTTTGGATCAATTTATTATCCTTGTCAGACCCCGAAACTCATCATCACTGGTCCTGACATCTTCTCTGGGGAGCACAGCCAGAGGCTGCCATTCAGAAACAGCAATTTCCTCCTTCCTCTCTACATGGATTTATTTTGGCAGCTATCTGTAAGCTCTACGTACTGGGGAGTATAACCTGATCATTCCAGAAGAAGATTTCATTCCACCAACAACTTCTCTTTCAATCTACCCAGGTGTCATTTTTATACACATTTCCTGTGCAGGGCATACCAATATTTCAAGTTTAGATTTCTGCTGCAGTCCCTTTCATGGGAAAATGATAAAAGGTGCTCCTACCAGTATTGTATTAAGATTATGCATGCATAACTTAATTGTTTCTGAGGTAGCTAATTTCTCTTTGCTACTGCACAGGTCAGTTAAGGAGAGACAGTCTCACAAAAAAGTACTTTTATCATAAATTTATATTAAAGCAGGGTCTGTACGGCTTTCACGTGTGGTTAAAATCAGACTAATTAACAACACTTCATGATAGCTCATTAACTAGAAGCAAATGTAAGCTCAGTACCACCATTAAGTGCCAAAGGCAGCTAAGGTGATATTCATGTGAAAAATCAGGAACATCAAGGGATGTAGCTCGAGTACTGTGGATGGCAAAAAAGGGTCTTGGAGCATCTGGTTTAGAGTCACCACTGTGTAGCTGCAAGATTTGTCAGACATTCTTGAGTAGGAAGTTGTTCATAGGCCAATTAAACTACAGCCCTAGGGGACAAATAGGAGAAAGCAGTGAATTTTTTTTTTTCCTGATGCACTCCTCATAACAAGGAGAGGTATGACATAGCACTGTACAGGGACTGAACATTTTTACCAGCATAGCAATATACTAGATAAACCAATTATGAGGTTTAGAAAATAAGGAAAGTGTCAAACTATATCAGCTTTTTGCTTTCGGGAGAATATCTAAGAAAATCTTCTATTTATATATTTGAATATTCTTATTTTAAGTCAGGAGGCTATAAAATGACATATTTAGTCTTATATTTAATTAGCTTGCTGAAGCAAGGTATTTTGCAGCCTATATTGATAGGTTAAGGATTATTTAGGTGCATGGTTCAAAGCACTTAAATTATTCTATCAGTAATCAAAATGTATCAATTTGTATTAAATCATTTCCACTCTCTCATTTTTCTACATTTTATAAATGTACTTGTCATTAATAACCAGAATTTATTTTCTGATGCAACCAAGACATTAGGAAATATATAAAAGAATGAATCTATAGATTCATTCCTTAAATGAAATTAGGATATTACTCTTACCCATTTCAGCTAATCAAAAGGTTGATTTTAGCCTCTCCCTTTAATGAAGAAAAGTATAGTGCAGAAACATGACCCCTGGTACACAGCCAGGGAAAACACAGACAAACGATAGCAGCTTTTAGAAACTTACACGAACTTCATTCCAGCAACACCACAGCCTATCAACTTAGCAAGAAAGATCTGTTGAATCTAAATTTTTTTTTTTAAATTCAAGGCTATGTAATCAAAACAATTGCCAAAATGGAATGGGCTTAAAAGTGTAACTGACTTGTAAAGTAGAAGATTGTCATCAACTTCAGGGAAGAGTCGTAATCAAGATTTTAAACATTCTAATTTATATAATGCACTGACTTATTATGTATAATAGTTCATGCATAGCATACAACAAGTGAAATAGCATAGCAAAAGGCAGGTTCTCAGATAATTATGTTGCAGTCAAATCATGTGTTGGCTGTTTTAATTATCCTCTCCTAAACTTGCCCTGTATCTACCTTGTACGATTCAGTGTGGCTGTGTTGACCAAAGAAATTTCACAGAATATTCTTCACACGTTTACCAGATATGGAGGTTTTACACAAACAAAACAAAACAGAAGAAAAAGAAGAAAAATGCATACATACAAAATACACCAAAATCAACAAAATCCAACACCTTTTTATTTGGCAATATTCCCTAAAAGACTGTAGCACAAGGATTTCAGTTCTTCTCCTACTAAATAAGAAATAAATTCCATGGAAGCTAGGACAGGTGCAGAAGAATGAGAAAGAAAGTATAACCCATGGTGGCTGAGCTACTTTGCTGGCTCATAAGACCCCTACTCTACCATTAGCAAACTTGCAGATGATGCCAAGCTGGGTGGGAATGTTGATCTGCTGGAGCATAGGAGGCTCTGCAGAGGGACCTGGGCAGGCTGGATTATTGGGCCAAATCCAATGATATGAGGTTTAACAAGTCCAGGTGCCGGTCCTGCACTGTGGTCACAACCACCCCTGCAGCGCTACAGGCTGGGGACAGAGTGGCTGGACAGTGCCCAGGCAGAAAGGGACACAGGGGTAGTGGTCAGCTGCTGACTGAACATGAGCCAGTGTGTGCCCAGGTGGCCAAGAAGGCCAATGGCATCCTGGCCTGGATCAGGAATAACGTGGCCAGCAAGAGCAGGGAAGTCATTCTTCCCCTGTACTCTGCACTGGTGAGGCCACACCTCGAGTGCTGTGTCCAGTTCTGGGCCCCTCAGTTGAGGAAGGATGTTGAGATGCTCAGGCATGTCCAGAGGAGGTCAATGAGGCTGATCAAGGTTCTGGAACACAAATACTGTAAGGAATAACTGAAGGAGCTGTGGTTGTTTAGTCTGGAAAAAAGGAGGCTCAGGAGTGACCTTATCACTCTCTACAAACCTCTGAAAGGAGGGTGTAGCCATGTGGGGATTGATCTCTTCTCCGAGGCAACCACTGACAGGACAAGAGGACACACACTTAAACTGCACCAGGTGAGGTTTAGCTTGGACATTAGGAAAAATTCTTCACTGAAATGGTTATTGGGCATTGGAATGGACTGCCCAGGGAGGTGGTGGAGTCATTGTCCCTGTAGGTGTTTAAGGAAAGAGTGGATGTGGCATTTAGTGCCACGGTCTAATTGAGAAGGTGATGTTCAACCATAGTTTGGATGATCTCAGAGGTCTTTTCCAGTCTAGTTGATTATGTATTCCTTTACTTTAAACTCAGAAAAAAGCAAAAATTCTTTGGTTTACCATTTTGTATGCTTGCAAGGAAGAATAATTTTTTTTACAAATGGAATCTAAATCTCTGTATTTAATACGCTCATAGTTCTGTCCTATTTCTTTGGCTTTGTGGGGTTTATTTTATTTTATTTTCAGTAAGTATGAAGGGTTCCATATCAAAATACATTTCTCCCACTAAAGATCATTTTCTAGAGTTTACTCAGATTTGAAACTGTTATCTATTCAGCCAAAACAATGTATTTCAACAAGAACTACAAGCTTTTGCTATCAGAAAAAAACCCCAATCTAATGACCTTTGACTAACTTGGAAGCAATTAGGCACTACGATGGTTGGATTCCTGAGACTCTTACAAACTGCCAGCATCAGCAAGAATAATTTTTGATCTAGACATTAATTTATCAGGGGAGAAATTTGCAAGAATTCAAGGATGATGAACTTGAAATGTAGTAACAGTTAAGATCAAAGAAAAATTTAATGCACACTGAACATCATACTCAGGCATATCATCTATCCCCCTAAAAACTCAGAGGATCATGGACATTACTGTTCTTCACACTACCTGAAATTAAAGCTACTTTTGCAGATTGTTATCTGTAATGCTCTTACAGTACCACAAAATTTCTAATACTGTCTTCCATGTTCTTTTCTATGGAAGTGTCTGGGAAAGTTTGTGATTTTGAATGTCTGTCTTAACAAGTATGGTTACCTCCCTGTGCAAGCATTATAAATTTAACATCACTGTGGTGTCCCTGGCTTTCACTCCAGATGTGTTTCTTAGCACTGATTTTTATCCTAAGAGCGGTCTAAGAAATAATGTACTCCCAAGCCTTGTGACAAAGGCTTTCTAAATGTGATTCTGTGTCCTCCTGTGTTAGTTGTGATTTGAAATGGCATCTCTCTTTTGTTCCATCATAGCAAATCTTCACTCTTGCATCAGTCTTGGCTTGGTTCATTTGCAGATCTTAAATACACCAGCTTTTACACTTACTCTAAAGCATTTAAACTGAAAATAATCAGTACTTTAAATATCACTGTATCTAGTTCGAAATGCAATAATGGCTTAATATTTAACAACAACACCTACAAAGATTTTAGGGCATTTCCTCACATTTCTTCTGTGTTCTTTGTCCTATTATCCACTATTTCATCCGTCTTCTTCTTACTGGTAATTATCACATAGACTTGCAATAGTTTAGACCTGAGAGCCGTTGATTTTTACATAATTCTTGAAAATATTAATAATATAAAATGTTTTTGTGCTATTTGATTGGGAGGGTAGGGGAAACTTCAAAGAGCTCTAACTCCCTTAGGGTTTACATACTTTAAAATAACAGTATATCTGTATTGCAAAGAGGGGGGAAAAAAAACAACAGACCTTCAAATTAATATTACATTGGCAGTAGGTTTTTACAGACTATTTTCAGGGCTGTGTGCTGACTCCCTGGCTTAATGAACAGTTTGATTTAAAGCTTAAAATTATTAAGTGTTCTTACCAGAGTCATAAATAATGCAGTTTATAATATTCCTATCAAGCATATAAAACTACATTTGCCTTCCATTAACAACACACTTTTTAAGTAGCCTGACCTCTTCAGATATATAAGAACATGCAATTAGTGCAATTTGTCACAGGTCCTTTACATTTTAATAAGATGTAATTAGTTGTCTGTTTAGTCTAATTAACTTTGAAACCCTGACAGTTCTTGCTCCCTGGTATAAAGCACAGCTCTTTATTTGAATTGCTAATAATGGACAGAGTGCCTCCATACAACAAGAAATTTAAATCTGTGTACCTTTGCAGACTAGGAGGCACTGAGATAACCCGTCAATATTTGCATGAACTTTTCTAAAGCCTTTTTCATCAATCTGTGACAATATATGGGAGTCAATAATATGGAGGAGTCAATGTGGGAGCGTTTGGGAAACAGATGGAATTATTGTACAGTACTACTAGACTTCTATTAATGATCACACAACTGAATAATTCTGGTTTAGTCATACTTCTCATATTTCAGACATGACTTAACAAATGAGTTACAGACTCAGCCCAATGGAGATGCAAATCTTTTGTGTTCTTTGAAGTTAACCTGCACTTCATGAGGAATGAAGTGAGGTATTAAAGACATGACCTTGAAAATATGACAATTTAGTGTTTACAGAAAGGTATTGGCTGCATGGAAGTAATATTGAACATTGAGGTAAAATCTCCAGAACAGTTAAAAGATGTTAAAAGCTCTGAAATTCAGATTTCAAGATTTTTTTTTCAGCTATATTGATTTTAATGCAAATTATTACTTTAAAATATGATAGATTTATTTTATATTCTCCTCAGGATGATTTTAATTACTGAGAACATCGAAATTGCAGATAAGTGACACAATTCAACTGAATAGCAAATAAAGTGCACATTTTTCATTCTGCCTTCTCCTGAATAAAATAGTTCTCTGCAAATATACTGTGAAACTTAATGATCTTCAGAAGTGTAGAAACAGGAGAATGTAAGAATCTGTACAGAAAAAAAAGAGCATGCAGAAAACAGAAACCATTCAATGAAGTGCTGATTTATTTTTCAAATAGAGCATATATAATACATTCAGTGGAAGGTTTTGCAAGTTGAAATAATACATATTTTTTTAATCCTGGAAAGAGGAATCATTTCACGGTCTTGGGTTCTGTGCGTGGTTCTCCCAGAATGCCAAGTAAGGGGATGTATAAATCTCACCTACTATAACATATAGACACTGACAGGCACAGAATGAGCACCAAAGCAAATATGAAGTAGGAATGATTTTTTATTACTTTAGGTATTTCTAGCTGTCAGATAAAAATGAGAGCATTGCTAAAAATTTTACAGAATGACAGCTATGCCTTATGGATAACATTCTATAGTTTGATATATGAGGCAGAAAATGTGAAAAATATTGTGAAGCACCACCTTGACACAATGATGGAATGCCACAGGAAGCATGCTAACTCTAGAAGAATGTAGTAGACCATTGTTAAATAAAGGAAAGAGACTTCAGGTCCAGCCAAAAAAAAA
>VZTJ01000745.1:167891-206681 GCA_013397795.1 Orthonyx spaldingii
AAGAAACAACTAAACACTCTATTGTTAGAAGAACAAAAAGTGCAAAACTTTTTTAGACAGCTTCCCAAGTTCTGATGGTCTAGTTTGAACAAGATTATCCCTCAGAGTTTCAATAGGTACAGAGGGCTTTGCAAACATTTGTATTACACCCTTCACAAAACTTCAGAGGGCACAGCAATTTCAGCATCACAGATTTTGTTACAACTGATTATGCAATTTTTAAAAGCACTAAGATAAAGCATGTGAATGCTCAATAGGAAGTAGTTATGTGACTAAAGTAATTTAAAATAACTGTTATCGTTTTCTTTCCCAATGTCTGCTCTAAACCTGACTATAAACAGGAAATGCTGAAAATGAGTAAGTACCAAATTTACTGAACATTCATTTAAATATACACTTAATGTCACAGCCACATACCATAAACTAGATGCTTCTATATGTTTCATACTTCAGCATTGTGCTGTGCTCCCCCTTAAAGCCTGGGCCTCATGTGAACCCCAGTTTGTGCTTAAAAGAAGTTTAGAGAGTATCACATGGAATAAATCTTACAAAACCTGACCCAAGCAGAAAGAAATCATCTTACTAAATTCAGAAAAAATGTAAGGCCGAATCACATGACAACTGATTTAGAAATATGTAAAATTTGTTAATTGTTAATAAGTAATAGATCTCTACTGGGGAGTAAGGGGATTAAATATTGCAAATCTGGGAGGTGAGAAGCAATCTTTCATTTACACATGAGGAAAACTTATGTTTTTTAACCACATCATTGCAGACACAGTTAGAATCATAGAATCACCTAGGTTGGAAAAGATCTCTAAGATCCAAGACCTCTAAGACCTGTGAAAAGTGCTTTCAATATATATGTTTCAGAACACATAGGCACATAAGTTCATCTTTAGAAGACTCTTCTAGCTCTAGAACCTTTCAAAATGTTCTAATCATAGAAAGAAAAGTCCTAATAAGCAGCAATATTTGAATGGAGACAAGCTTGTATCAATAGCAACTTAGGAGATACTATTTAGCTTCATAGCATACATTTTAAGTGAAATAATTTTTGTGTGCCTGTCAAGAAAAATCACAGTAGGAGTTCTTACATTAATATATTCTAAATTAACTTGTGCTGGAGGAGAAAGTCCAGTGAAGAATTTTGGCATTGTTGACAGTAACTGACATGTAGGTATGATTGATGTCTGCCTTCTCTCCAAGGATAAATGGAAGGCTGGCAAATGCCACATATACATAATGCTTTGAATTTTAAGCCAAATTGGTTTTCAGACATCATATTTGACATTTCCCCCTCATACTTCAAATGATTGCTTTGTGCATGTTGCATGTTTATATAATATGTTTTGCTGTACAGTCTGGTTTTATCACATCTCCTTTAGGCTTTCTCCAGGCAGCTGCAGTTATAAATAGGCCAAAAGCACTGCTTGTAGCAGAGATGAAATAGAAATTACCATTGTCAAAAAAAAAAACTAGAAAAGCTTAGAGAAAGAGGGGCCTTTGTATTGAGTCATTAGCAGTACACTGAATTTTTATTCAACTCACTCTAAGCTGCCACCCAGGCTACTGCTGCTAACAGGTAGTAAAATAATAAAGGAGAACTTTGGTCTTTCTGATATGTGCTAGGAAGTTAAAATAAATAACAGAAGCATGGAAAGCATTTCAAAGGTCTCATTAGCATACGGATGGTCCTGCTGGAGCAGTCTAATAACGTTCAGGGAAGATACAAACTGTGACCTCAGGAACGGAGATCTCAGGACATGAGATGCCAGTGGAGGTTTCACCCAGTGTTTCCTGTGATTCTGCTGTGCTGCTGACTGGTTTGTCATGTTCCATGCCTGTTACTGAACAAAATAACCTCATCTATGCTTCAGGGCTTCTTTCTATTCCTGCTTCTGTTTCATCAAAATAGAAAAAAAAAAAAAATAGTAGAGTTTATAAGCTTATGGGTTATATATTTGTTCCTGGGAGACATACACAAAGCCTAGGGCAATGAATGTGTGTGTGATATTTTCTGTTACAGCCAGAACTCTAACTGCTATTTCTGTGTCTGTGTTACAAGAACTTGGTGAGCCAAGGTCTAGCTATGAGTGGAAAATGAGGAACTGCAGCAGTACCTGGCAATCAGCAAACAGACGCTTGTTTGCTTAAACACTATTAAGCATAGCACATTGATTTGCACTCTGTCATCTTCACATGTAAGTAAAATGGATAAAATCCTGAGTAAAGAAGAAGGAACTCCAGATATTGATCCCCAGACTTATATGGATAAGTTCAGGTTAAAACATAAATATAGCCAGGCTGAGTTTCACCTCAAGTTAAACCCCTAGGCGTGCTGAGAATGTCTGAAAAGTGAAAATTTGCCTATAGGCAAAAGTTTGTTGGAACTCTAACACTCCAATTAGAGATAAGGAAGTGTGAGTAGCTGTAAACAGCTCAGCAGGCATTGACCCTGTCTCTCCACTTCTCCATCAATTAAAAAAAAAAAAAAAAAGGCTAAAAACAAACCCAACAAATAAACAAAACCCACCAAAGCCCCAACAGCTAGCTATCTGGTATCCTACCGACATCCTTCTTTTCAAAACATTTTAATACTAGGATAACATTTGTATTTTTTCATGCCTGACGAGCAAAACCCCAAACCAATCTTGAAATGGATATGGCTTCTTCTTTCAAGATTTGGAGACTGAAGAATCAGTGCTTCACAAGTTTTCCATTTTAAGATCAAACTAACCTGCACCAACTTGATTTATGGCCATCAAATTTAATATTATAGGCGAATGTTCATATAAAATTCGGATTCCATGCTCTACTCTGAAATATTTCATTGAACCTTTCCTCCCTTAACATTTTGAAATCATATTCAATGCAGTGGTCGTGATGCAAACTGTCCAACTCTGTCCTGGAGTTATGCCTTTGAAATACACACCATAACTCTATATTAATAATACAAAAGGAGATATGATGAATGAGGATGTTCCTTCCCAGCTGTGGTAAGTATTGGAATACACAAAAATTGATTGGTGTATTGAACACCCATTTATTTTAAATCAATTTTGTTGGTGAAGTCCTGATAGGATTCCTCCCTATGGTAGATTCTCCATGCTAACTCTTAAATCCAGAAGAAAAAACATCAAGGAGCACTTGGGGGAATTGAAATTGCATCACAACAGATAATGTGATACAACCTTGCTGAAAAGAAGCTGAAACAAAACTGCTTTAGGCTATTGTAGTCTATCATTAGAGCCAGTTCTAAGCTGACATTGAATGCTACTAACATTCATATCCATGTTATACAAGAAACACCTTGATGTGAAGATGACAAATAGTTTTAGCTATTATATCCATCACCACCTTATTTCTCACAACTAGATGAAAGCCTTAAATGTTGACCCTCTCATTAGATAATTTCTATGTCTCATTACCATACTTAGCTTTCCAAAAGTACCGCACCAGAACCTTGTTTAACATCAGAACTCAAAAGGTAATTAGCACAAACTAGAAATCACAGAATAGCCTATATGTAGATAGTATAATAAAAGCAACAAATATCTACATTCCATTGCACATCCTTTGCATGCAACCACATAAATCTTAATTCTGAGTGACTGTATTGGCACAATAGCAAGGAGATCTTTGCAATCCTCTGTCCGTCACTAGCTTATAATTAATCTCTCCCATTTTAATCTAGAATTCCTGCTGTCTTGCTAACTATAAGTACTAATCAAACCATCTATCAGATGTCCTGGAAACATCAAAGAAAAGCACAACATACAGGAAACTTTAATCCTCTTACTTTCTCTGCCACCACGCTCCTGGCACATTCACTTTGGGACTCTGCAAAAGGGAAAGAAAATACATATTCTTTTCAAAACATTGAAATTCAAACCACCAATAACATAAGTGGCAAGAGGAGAACTGCTTCTGACTGGGATCACAGGATATAAAGGAATCATTCCTGTGTTATAAAATTAAACCAGGTCAAACCAACATCGTCCCAAATTCACTTCATAACCCAGTTGATAACTGCTTCATTGACAGATGGCTCAGTGTCTGAGAGCAATACTAATGCATGCTTCAGTTTATACCTCCCAAAACAGTAGTGATTTAGACAATACACTCACAGGTGAGACTATGTTTTTCATTTTAACCCCTCCTAAAAAAAAGCAAAACAATATTTTTCTTTGATAGGAGCTATAGGTTAGTTATGTGATGATATATTCGCTCATTTATGAATGAGCACTTGATCACCTTTTTCTCCCCCTAAAAGCATAACTATTATAGAAATAAAAAGTATTATTAAAAATATTTACCTGTGTTTTCATGAGAGTTGCAGCGGATCAGAGATGGATATCTTTGAACTTATTTTGAATTCTACATATTGAATTTTTTATATATCGAAATCTTAATATTTGCTCTCTCTGAAAAAGCTTGGCTGATCTGCAATCCAAAAGTCATTTCCTTGCCCTGAAACAAAACTTAAGGCATTTAATTGGTTATTATTTCTTCTTTACTTAGCATACTTGCTGACTTCAGTGGGAGTTTAGTAGAGCAGGAACTGGAAATAGAATTGAATGAAAACATTGACATCTGTTCACCTGGAAATAATATTTGTTTTGTTCTTGGCTTATTTTTTATACCTGCTGCTGAACAAAACAGGCAATATCATAGTTATTAACAGAATATTGCAAAATGAATAGTTTATAAAATCCTCTAGAGAGATTAAGAAGAGTGGAGATACCTGATTTTTTTCTGAACTATACATTGAAATTCTGTCACCAGACAGTAAGAGTCTAGCAGGATTTCAGCTGTGTCAAAGGGGACTACACAAATGCTTTTGACATACTCAAAAACCTCTTGGATACACTGCATGGAGAAATTTAGGTAAATAGAAACTATAAAATGAACTTCATTATACATTGCTGAGTTTCCTACTTAATGTTACAGCAGTAATTCATAAGCACCTCTTGTTTTGTGTGGACTGAGTACACAGCTTCTGCTCTCATTCTTCCTTTCTTCCTGTAATGCTAAATATTAGGGGATTTGGCTCTTTGTTTCATGTACCACAGATTTCACTTTTGGCTTGTGTTCTCAGGAGAACATTTCGGACATGTATTGTGCAGGGACATATAGTACAGATGTACCATGGGTCCTTCTAGACTAAAAGTCTATTTATATCAGTTATCTGTTATGCTAAATAAGCAGATTTAATGACTTCTTGTCCTTATTAAGCTGTGTTCCTTAGTAAAAAAGATTTAGCTTCAAATGATCCTCACTGCTGGTTTCTACTCTGCACATTCCAGTTTCTTTCTTCTCACTGTAACAGCAAAGCATAAAATATATCACAGATGTCCTTTATAATATAGTCTCCAAAAACAATCGAAAGAAAACTTATTTGATTCAAACCTTCCTCCTTCAAGCTAAACAAGAATGTATCTCAATGTCAATTTCCTGAGATGTCCAAGTGATTTGCTCGTTCTCCTGACTGACAGAAGCACCGACTGGCCACACAAACTGAGTGCTCACCTCAAACTGGCAGAAGGTTTCCAAATCTAAGTGTGTTACCTACCAGATTTTGAAATAGAATTTCAGCACAAACCAGGGATATTGTAACTTTAACTCCTGTAGGTAGTAAAAGACCATAAGAAGGTCTGAGTTATTTCTGTATCTGCCTACGTTTCTTTAATTGACTGGCTATTTTGATTATATTAAAGGCACCAGGCACCTGCACAATAGAGCAATGACCTCTTTTACAACACAGAACTTCATTGTTTCTTTTCTCCTCACCCACATATTGCTTTCTTGTTCATGAACGTGTCTCCTGCCATATGAAGACATCATAATGGAAAGCTTACTGGCTAATTTCAGCCAGTTTCTTTGTAAAGTATTTATATTTTACATTATGCTCCTTCTGCTGATTCTGTCCAGTCACAGATGGCCAGATACTCATTTTCTCAACCATTCAGTCTAGATCAGACCTGATATCTCTTCGAGAAATCACCAAGTCCTTGAAATTTCAAGATTTGGCAGTCTGAGCTTCCCATGTCAAAAGTTGATCAGCACCCTTTGGTGTCTTCAAAGATTTTACAGAACCACTGTTGTGCATTCTTAATGTGAAATCACTTTCTGTCTGAGGCTGGAATGCAAACCTACCTTCCAAACAGATGCAGAACCTAAGAGTCATCTAAGTTACAATTAAATGTCATCAAAGTCATGTTATTTTTTGTATGTCTCTGGAAATTAGCTAATAGATAAGGAAAAAAGAATAATTCACTTGGTCTATTCGGTTTGGCCAGAAAATTGGCCAATAAATGGTGATTAAAACCAACAGAGCATCCCAATTGCTCATTGCTTAGGCACCTAAGAGGCTCCAATCTTGTATGATAATAATCACCCAATCACTCCCAGGACTATGAGTGGTCCAAACATAAAGATGGATTAAGGAGAATATTTATGCATTTCAGAGTAGTACTATGGATGGGCTATAATTGACATTAGATTCTAGTGAATTTGAGTTAAACTAAAAGGGAGGACATTTGTGGATATAGGGAGAGAAGTATAGTACAAATGTGAAAATGTTTGATGTGCAGAAATTACTGCAAATATGCTGAGCTATTTCTTCAAACTTCACATTAATTATTTGTCCGTGTGAGCAAATATTTTGGCTGTGTTTGCAGGCAGATTCAGGACTGAGTCAGGAGGTGCAACAGTGCCTGGAAGAGACAGCACTGAAGTGGTGTCTTACAGTTGTTCTTTACTATGCAAGTTTGAGAGCAGGTGTGTTTGCTGTAGTTCATGATCTTTCTTTTACCAATAGCAAGACTTGTTAAAAGAGATGATAGATTGCACTTCCATCACCCACTTCAGCAGACAGAGCTGAGTTGTTCCTGATTGTATATGGTCACTCCACACAGGTAAAGAGCAGCTGCTACACACAGTTTTTGGAAAAATGTCTGAAGGGGAACACAAAGGCCCTGTCAGCCATCTCTGATTCTTAGTAGAATGAATTAATCCTGATATAATTTCTCATTTAAGTCTATTAAAACAAAACAAAACAAAACAAAAACAAACAAACCAAACCAACCAACCAACCAAACAAAAAGGATTGTTTTATGTGGAATTTTTTGGAGGGCTTTGGGATTTGTTTTTTTGGGTTTTGGTTGGTTGGTGGCTGCTGTTACTGAACCAGATCTTCTCACCTAATTACATCCCTAAGTGATACTTGGGGCTAGTGGACATTTTAGGGACTCACATAAATTACCTTCCTTTCCCCAGTCCGAGCGAAACCTTACCACTTCAACACTACAGCAGGGTATTTTTACTCCCTTTCTCTAAACTTTAAGAACATAATCTATCCAAGCCAGGCAATGTATTAATCCATACTCAAAGCTGACAACTGTGCTATAGTGCTGAAGTGATACGAGAGTACCCTGCAAGTGAAAATCTCCTGTCCACAAAAGCCATCAATGGATGCCTCCGTGACACTCTAGAGGACACCAGCTTCTGTATCACACTAGACTTATGAGATAGTAGATCTCTTCCTTGGACCTTGTTCAGTGGCTGATTTCACACTAGGGATTTATCAGAGAGGAAGCTGTTGTTGGAAAATACATCTCAGTTTTTTATCACTTGACTCTTCTTATCGCTAGGAAGTGATGGGAAAAGAGGGAGTAGTTTCTACACGATCCATATCTTTCATTTCCTTGGTAGAGGAATTGACTTGAATTTAGAAGCTGAAGGCTGAGTTCTAACTCTCCTCTCTTGAACACTCAATGCCTTTAAACAAACCTTTTTACTTTCAAAGTTATCAACTCCACTTGCAATACCCCATTGTGTAATCAGAGGGTCATTCCTATTTCACCCCAGGCACTGAATTCCAGGGTGAAACCAAGATTCTTTTGCTCTGGGTAGATGCAAAGGAGAAAATACCAATGACATATTCTCAAGAGGTAAAAAACACACAAACTTTAGTGGCAAACTTTAGAAAATTAAGGAACATTGGCAAAACAGTAAATACAAAATAGTGTTATTTTTCACACCATAGACTTAGCCCATTGGACACAGAAAACCTTTAAACTCACTCGATGTTACATTCTGTGAGGAGAAAGTTAGAAGAAGAAGAAAGGGAGAAAAATAGAAAGACAGGAAAGATATAGAAAAACAGACATAGCTACCAACTCCTGAGTTCCAGTGATGTGAAACTCCAAGATGAAGGTAGGGTTAAAGGACAACATTCTTGACTCATGATGACCCTTCTTAAACCTTTTTTCCCATTCAAGACTTTAAGAGTCTGACTGATGTGATGGAGCACTTGAGAGTTGTTTTCTAAGCAAGGAACTGCTTGAAGTGTAAAGAGTGGCAGAAAACAGGGCCAAATGAAGGCAGCATAATATGTGTACAGAGATGACATTATGTATACACACTGCTGCAGCAGTTCTTAAAGAATTAATTTTACATAAGTATTGAAACTTCTGCAATGACACATTAGGCAACAAATCAACATCTCAAGGAAAAAAGTATTACTTGAGCTTCATTAGTATTGAGTGAGGTGCACAAGGAAGTTTCTTTGTCTAGGAGAGGCCAAATTAAGAAGTTGGACACTTAGAATAAAAGAGGGATATAAATTAGCTATATAACATTTGCATGCAAGGCTCTTTTTAGTGAGGGGAACAATTATTATTTCTAAAAAATTTTAATAACCATCCTCTTTTGACTGTTTCTTCCATCAGTTTTTACTGAGGCTACAAAACAGATTAATTTCTCATTTTAGCAGCATAAGCCAAATCAATTACCAGATGATACCCATTTGCTGTATCTCACAAATGAGCAGTTCCCATTGACAATTTTAACCGATGCCTATTTCACAGAAAGTTCATTCCTCAAGCAAATTACCCATCTTAAAATTCACTGGGCCTCTGCAAGAACATCAACATTACATCAACTTGCATAGGCTTGCAGATACTTGAGTTATCTCTTATGTGAGCAATAATTCTTTTCTGAACCAGTCTGTGTTGTGAACAATAAACAACCCACTTTTCACCCAGTTCATGCTGCTTTCTCAGTCAGTAGTCATGATTTTAATTAGCCACTGCTTTCACAGAGTTTTAGTTTGTTTTTTGGTTTGCTCTTTATAAATCAGAGATGGCATATAGTCTAACTAACCAAACCACTGAAGCAGAGGCAAAAGGAAGCAACTATATGTGTTTATGTTAATCTCTTCAGAGACCAGGATTATTTGGATTAAAAGGAACAGCCATTCAAATAGTCTTTTCCTCACCCAGGGACAACTAATAATCTGACTAAAAATACTAGACTATTAAAAAGAAAGTCAAAACAAGTCTTTACTAACAAAGAATGTGTTTCAACAGCATAAAATCCTTTCTCCTGTGGAAAAAAAAATTGCCACTTTAGAGCAAGATTTAAAGTGTGAATAACAAGTTGGGTAAATTGGGTCAAATTTTAAATACCCTTTATAAAGCCAATAAAAATTCTCCTGAAAATGAAATACCAAGAAAAATGAAAGATGATGAAGACATGTCAGCTAAAATGATATGTCAAAACTGCAGTAAAATAATTTAAATGTTATCTGTAAAAATGATGGATCTGTATGTCCGAGTACTCATGATTTAAAATCATAGCTATTAAACAAAAGTGCTTTTCTTCTTACTAATGAGTAGCTGACTCAATAATAAGTTAGCTACTTAAGTTTAAAATTCTTCAGTTGAACAGAAACTAAAACAATATAAACAGCTCCTAAATGAGCACATTACAATTACATTCCCACTTCAAGGACTCCTAACCAGACAATAAAAAGAGAGGGCTGGCTTTATAAAATAATGCATCCTCCATGTCAAAGTCTAATTCAGCTAATGTGTTTCTTTATTTTAAAAGTGGGTCCGGTGCCCTAGTGATTTCTGACTTCCAGAAACTGTAGCATTTGTCTGTGCCATTTTCTCCCACTCACTCTTGGGCAGAATTTGTATTTTTACTGGAAGAATTTTTCATCTAAACAGATATCTAAAACTATATTTGCACTTGAAAATATGTTGTTATTATTATTATTATTATTATTATTATTATTACTATTATTATTACTATTACGATTTGTACCATTTTTATCCTTACCATGGATACCAAAGTGAAAGCAACTTCTGGATTTATTCCATGCCTTATCCACCTACACGCTTCCTAACTACAACTTTCAGTGCCTAATTCCAAAATTTTGAGCCAAAAAATGAAGCATAATATAAAATTAGGAAGCTTGACTCAAGCCAAGATTTCACTTTTTGTGATGGATTCTTTATTATAACATCTGAATAAACAAAGAGAAAATGGAAAATAATAGAAAATCCTGATTTGGAAGGGACTTACAAGGAATAAAATAAAACAGTGCCATACTCCTAATTAAAACTTAAGTAATTTTATTACTGTATCCTCTCAAGGTTGATTAAAAATACAAGTTGCATACACAACTGGCCAAAATAGTGTTTTAATCAAGCACACTCCAGCTGACTGCATTTAAGAGCTCTAAATTAAAAATCTCAAAGTTTCTAGGGTTCAGTGTGGCTTTCCCTGTGGGGCAAGTATATATATTTATATATCTATATATGTGTGTGTTTACATAGTCAAAAGCAGAAGATAAGTTTTCAGCAGCTTCCTTTCATATCAGTATGATTTCTAATTGCATTGTCTAAACTATGATCAAGACAGATTTAACTGCAGCAAAACACAGTTTAAACCAAAGATTGGGAATAATTTTAGGGACAAATCTGAAGTAGAAAAATCTAAGTTTAATACAAAGGTTCACTTGAAATGCAATTTCATGTTATGTACAGAACAAACTGTGACAAAACAGTTTTGTGTCTGACTCAATTCAACATTTGGTACTACAATTTCCCAGCGTCTCCTTTGCTAGAATGGGATTTTTTTTAGACTAAAAATGACAATTTCAAAATTGAACTAAACATCAGTATGGAAACTGTGACTCTTGTTTTCAGAATAAAATTATCCATTTCCATAGATTTTTAAATTTTCAACTATTCTAGATGCTATACCATATTTTTGTATTAAAATCAATAAAGGGCTGAGAAGCGTACGTTTGCTTCCTACCCAAAGTATTTTATAACTGGTTCAAAACTGCTCAGGCATAGAAAGAATTTTAACTAGGGTTTAGAAGGAAACTGAAATGACTGCTTGTTGAGGGAAGGGAATGATAGGAACTGCCTCTATACATGTCATGAAGACTATACAGAGCTTGAAAGT
Source organism: Orthonyx spaldingii (assembly GCA_013397795.1). Lineage (NCBI taxonomy): Eukaryota > Metazoa > Chordata > Aves > Passeriformes > Orthonychidae > Orthonyx > Orthonyx spaldingii. The sequence continues at coordinate 179,160 of VZTJ01000745.1, forward strand.
AGATAAGGACAATTCCACTGCTGAAATAAAAGAAGTTTAAGGGCTACTATTTATTGTATCTCAAAACAGTGAGAAGTGCCTATAGTACTATCAGAAACCATCAGAATTATAAATGCAGATGATGATATATATATATATTTTTTGTATATATATTTATATATTTATACACACACACACACACACAGAGATACAGGATTTCTTTCACTTCCAGAAGCATCCAAAACCCTGACAGGGAACTAACCTGGGGTACTTCTATCAACAACGACTGATACATAGTTCAAACAGTTTGCACTCCTCTTATAAATGTGCAGTGAAAGGATAAGAGGCAAGATGCAAACCAGAAAATACTCTTCAGGTAAAAAGAAAAAAAAGTCTTCACTGGAGTGGTCTTTGATGGACATCCCTTAACAGGAAAGAAGCACTTCAGATTTGAAAATGTTCATGGGTTGAAAGGAATGACAACAGTCAGAGGGTCCTCAAACAATCAGAGAGTTTTATTAGTAAATTACATGCTTGGCACGGAAATTAGTATGTTAATCCCTGACCTACTATATAGGCACACAGGAGTGGGTTTGGGATAAAGGAAAAGGGTAAAGGAAAAAGAGAAATTAAGCTCATGACTGGAGCGGCGGGGGGCGCATGGGGTGGATAAAAGTGTAGGGTGGAAGGAAAAGAGAAATTAAACAGCTTATTTAAAAAGGAGAGAGGCATTGAAGAAAGGAAAAGAAAAAGAGAGGAGAAAAAAGAGAAAAAAGAGAAGGGGAAAAGGGATCACCAGCCCTTGCTCCAGTGTCAATCCAGCTGATGTCATGCCAATCCTGGTCTCAGCGTCTCTCCAGGCAATGAAGTGACAATCCAGCTGCATCAGTCCAGCTTGTCCAGGGTCTGGAGGGCACCACTCAGGCTCAGGGTGGGGGGACACCTTTTTATGGACAGATTTCTCTGCCCCAAAGACAGGTTTCTCACTTTCTATGCTAATTATTTATGATGCACAATCTGTTCTTTCACATCTTTTGGGAATGGGTTAGAGGGCTTCAGGGTTCTTGGGCGGTCCCAATCTGCCTCATAGTCCATGTCCACTTGCTGCCAACCATTCCTGCATTTCTGCTGTACTGTGGTTCTTGTGGAAAAGCGCTCCCCTGTTTGCACTTGGCCTCCTTTCTCCAGTCAAAACTTGGTCTTTCTGGCAGGATTTTAATAACAATAGTCTTTGGTTATTACCAACCATTCTTGTCTGCTATTACTAAGAGTTCCTTGGCTCCACAGCCATCCAGTTATCAATGTTTGAGACACACACATTTGGCCATTATCTTCTGGGAACTGAGAGCTCAAAAAGATCTCACTTTGGACCACTGTTTATTTGGTCTCAAGAGTGGGCTTTAGCCACAGTAATTTTCCATCCTGGCCAAAATTCAAATTGGTAACTTTCATTAAAGATTAGGCCACAGAAATATTATTCTACTTGGGTTGTTACTCAGACAAGAAAAAAAGTTTGTAAGGCTGCTTGTTAAAAGCCAGGTGCTCATTAGACAGTACTAGTTCCTGGGAATAGACAGTGTTTCTGATATGCTGGAGAAGGGCTTTGTCCAGGTGCAGTTTGTCAAGGCTGAGGTCTAATGAGAATTTCTCAGATAATAGTGCAGCCTGAGGGGTGAAGTTGTGACTAAAGGCAGCTTCCCTAGGCCTACACGTGGTCAAACACTAGAACAGCTTTCCCAGAGCAGATAGGGAAATCCTAAACTTTGACATTTTTAAAGCTCAACTGACGAAGAAAGGTCTGAGCAGTCTGACCTAATTTTCAAATTTTCCTGTCTCGAGAAAGAAGTTGGACTACAAAGCTCCCTCCAAAAACGACATTTCTCTAATTCCAAGATTGGTATTAATGTAAAAAAATGCTAATACCAGTATACAGCACATTCCAGCCAGTTGTTGCGAAGAAACAACTGAGAAAAGAAGGCAACAACATCTCTGAGAAAAGAAGGGAACAACTTTACAGAATCAGAAGAAAAAAAGGCAAATCTTTTTTTCTCCATCTGATCTATCTGAATTTTGCCCTAGAGAATTTCACTGTCTGTTATGAGAGGCCCATCTTTTGGACTTTATTTAATTGGAACTGCAACAGCAGAGCAACATCTCACTTTTTGCTTCCCAAGTCCTGCCTTCCTTACACTTTTGCTGGGGAAGAGAGAATTGTTAAGGAATAGAGGGACGTGTAGCAGTGTTAGAACACTCCATAGCAGGTTGAACACGAGGCCACTGACAAAGTGTTTGACATTTGCCCTCACAGCAGTAACGTGGCAGCCAGGTACCACTGCAGCATTAACCCACTGCAGCATCCGACTGTCACATAGCATGATTGTCTAATTAATTGTCTCCATTATTTGCTACCTCACAGACCTCTAATTCACCTGAAAATTTCACCAGTAAAGATTTTACCTCAATGTCTGGATCAGTCATAAAAATATAAAGTAGCCCCAGCTCCCCGGAAACCATGACAAAGATGGCATTTCTCATTGATGTCTCCCCATTAGCACCCTCATTTTGACTCCTGTCAGTGAGCCAGTCCTAATTCATCTGCCGTGTAGCTTGTTAATGTTACATAAAGCAGTGTTTTTAAATTGAAATATTATGTGATTCTAAATTAAATGCCTCAGAGAAATCAAAGTATCTAATATTGACACAGGTGTCTTTATCAACCAGACCTTATACTCTGCTGAAAACAAATCAAAAGCTGACTTATCTGTGAAGAAGCTCCATAGTGACAAGCCTAATTATATTTTTATTATCTAATTTTTATTTAACAGACTCATAGAGTAGCCATTTCATTATTCTGCCTTGGGCTAGCATCTGGCTAATGCTTGCAGCTCCATTGGCTCATTCTTTTTAGCCAGTAAAACTATCTTGTCTGTCCTTAATACCTTTTGTCAGCTTTCCAAAGAGCATAAATAAATACCAGAGCAAGAACTTACTGTCTCACTTGATAGGTTCATAGAATCATAATGTGGTTTTGGTTGAAAGGGTCCTTAAAATTTCTCTTTCCAATGCCCCTGATATAGGCAAGGACACTTTCCACTAGACCAGGCTGCTCAAAGCCTCATCCAGCCTGACCTTGTACTTTGCCCAAGAAGGAACATCCACAGCTTCTCTGGGCAACCTGTGCCAGTGCCTCACCACCATATATTCCCAACTTTCATGATGTTCTATGCCAAGCATGCTGTCCTCCTCCTGGACCTTATGGAACATGGTCACAGCCCTGTAAAAAGCCACACTTAATAGGGAAGGGGAGGTTACCCACAGGACTAACTAGAAGCAGTCATTCGCTATAACTTCTAAAGCCAATTCCTACAGAGTAGGTAGAGCTGATTCTTCTACCCAGGAACTGGTTTCAAAGCAATGGGTGGATTTGTGCCCGTGACTTTTCATCTGGCTGCAGTAACAGCTCAAGTATGGAAAACATCCCTGTAATCTCTGAAAGGATTCTTTCACACTCCCAACATACATACTTTGGCTCCGCTGCCAAAAGTGGTGCCAGACGTGTGTGGATCTCTCAGGAGTTTTGAGGTTATTCTTTTTCTCCATTTAGTTCCAAGAGGACTAGGGTGTTCATTCCAACTTCCAAAGAAGAACATCAGAATTTTAAAGCCCTGCACAAATGGAAATTACTATTCTCCTGACACTTAAAATTATTTTCAGCTTCTTTCTCACTTAGTTGCCTGTTAAAGTTTTAAAAACATTAAAGCTCTGCTTCCAGCCTGTAAGTTATTTTGAAATTCAAATCCTGTGACTTCTGAAGTAGAATTGTTTCAAAGCTGTCAGGAAATACAGAGAGGCAGAGTTGTTTCTCCCAAGTCACACAACAGCTTAGTATTTTACCAAGAATAAATATTTATTTATGGGTCAGATCATGAACAATTTATTGTTCATACATTTACAGACATAGAAGTTGTCATGTTTTATAGAAAGGATGTTTAACCTGAAGAAGGACTACAGCAAAATGGAGGGTTTCAAACTCTGATCAACAATAAAAATGTTCGTATAATGCAGCTTCATAGAGACTAGTGCAGTATTCATGTTTAAAGCTGCTATTAGAGTAAAAAATTCTGACGCTTTCTTTGGATTATGAATTTAAGAAGAAGAAAAAGAGAAACTCAAGAAGACGAAGACAGAATTCAGACATTTATGCAAGAGGAAGAATTAGATTTCAGTGTTCACTTTGCCTCAGGTACACTTCAGGGAAATGCATGACATAAATATGCATATATTTGTGCAAATAGGCATAAATCCCACTCGCCATTTTACACTGCAGCTTTCATTTTGAAATGTAGCCAAAAAAGACAAATATCTCTTCACCATTCTCTTTTTCTACACCACCACATATGGTATTTGTTTTTAGAAGTTTTTTGACTCTCAAGAAACTGCAACATCCTAATTTAACTGTGCTATTGAGAGCCATCAAAAAATTCATTTTCGCAGTCAGCTTGGTAGCTTTACACCCTACCTCTGAGTGGCAAGAAGTTCAGGTCTCCACTAACTATCTGTGACAGCTCTCACACACCTGCTTCTAAGCCCATCATGGCAAGAAACAAGGTTTGAGGTGAGAACTCTCTCCCAATATAAAGAATGATCTTCTGTAGTTTGTAATGAAACTGCTGCCTGCAGCAGTGGAACCACACTGAGCAGGACACGACAGCACAGAGCCAGGTGGAGACTTCCATTGTACAAACAAACCACAGTCAGTCAGCCAAAGGAAATTTCCAGCAGAGGAAGATACAAGTAGCATGTGTCAGCATATCATGGCATGTACCAGCACAGCTTTACAGCTTCTTTTTCCCCATCAGGAAGTTATGAAGCAAACTAGGTTCCGAAATCACACTTGGCCGCCTCACCACCCCATTGTTGCATATGCAGTGGGAACATAAACACTGTGAACATTCCTGTCCCATGCCTGGAAATGTTCAAGGCCGGGTTGGTTGGGGTTTTGAGCAACCTGATCTGGTGGAAGGTGTCCCTGCCCATGGCAGAGAGTCAGAATGAGATGATCTGTAAGGTCCCTTCCAACCCAAACCATTCTGTGCTTCTGTGATCTGATTAGGGCACCTAGGTATGCTAAGCAATGAGTTTGGGGACAGTTGAAGATTTCAATCTAAAACTAAACTGTTTGTTTAAGTGAGTCAATGAGACAACTCAGGTGTTAGAGAACTGGATTGCAAATAATTAAATCTTCTTTCTTATATACAAAATACATTTGTACCTGCACGTTTCTGGTTTGAAAAAACTAGTTCAGTGTATATGGGTTCAGGCTTAAAAATTACTGTAACATGCTGAATGGAAATTTTAAATTTTTTTAATCTTACAAATATTATAATATTTGAACTGTTCTACTTTGTCTGCATCCCAGTTCCGAGTCCAAGACCAGACTTTTGCTATTCTAAATACCTATGCATTCTCTCAATTCTTCCTCTTTCTGTGTGTGTTGATTCAGAATTCAATCTTTGAACTGAATAACTCCTCCTCCTGAAAGTTTAATTGGGCATTAACTGGCAGCTCTTGGGGGAATACTGGGCTCCGATTCCAGTTTTATCTAGAGCTTCTGCTGAGCATCTCCCACAGCAGTCAATATCTTACAGCAACTGCTAAGTAACTTCTACTATATCTTCTAAAATTAACCATGTTAGGCACTATGAACTGATTTTCTTTGCTTTTCAGCAAATTAATTGTTATTCTTTGTGATGGGTATAACATCACCATGATGTTCGAAACATACATGGATTTACAAGACATTCCCCACATCTCTTTCTCACCACTCTGTGCGAGATCAAATTAAGAAATGTACAGAAAGCATATAAAGCACCGAAATAAATAGTAAAAATAAATATTTGTCTTCTGACATTTATTTTCTGACATTTGGTCTAAATTCCCCCAGTTTTTTCCATTTTCTCAATTAATGAAAATATTAAGAATTTAAGAAGACCTTTACTCTTCATTCTAGATTGAGGATTTTTTTTATATATAATAGTAATTTCTGAAAATCTTAGAGATTACTAAATCTGCAGTTGAAATGCTAGCACCTGAATGTTTGAAAGCCAGTCTAAAATCTACTAACCTTCAAATGAACACTATCAGACATTTTAAATAATCTTCCATTATTTTCAGATCACATTTACTACAAGAAAAGGAAATAACATTTCCAGAATGTTTGATGATCTATGTTTTATCTGGTATGTGCACAAAGCCTAACAAAAACCAGTTAGCTGGTTTTTGGAACCTATTCTGAACAATTCTGAAGACAGAATTTTAATTTGTCGGCTATACAGAACTTCCACCAGCATTTTCATTAAAAGTAAAACCCAACTTTACTGATAGAAACAAAAAAGTAGAAAACAAAAACCCAAATCTTTCAACCTGTTTTTACCTCTGTGAATGTCAGAGGTTTGGCACAGTTGTAGTTGCATTCTGAAGCTAATTAGAACTTCTCAGTTTTTCCTGGAGGTAGCATTTAATAGAGCACTCCTCTGCAGTGTCTCAGCTTCTGAAACAAACAGCAGCTAGAAAAACAGTTCCAGTAGGGATAGAAAGAGCCACCAGAAATAAAGCAACACATTTTGACTGTGAATTTGGGGCATACAAAAAAGTTCATCCCAGTATCATGACACTTATTTTTGGAGCTATTGCCATTAATAAATTGAATTTTTTCAGAACATGTAAAGCAGAGACTAAACTTTTTACTTTGCAAATAAATGAAATGACCTACTTTCTTTGTATACATTGGTTTTCAATCACATCTTAAAACGTTATTTTTTCATTAGAGACAGGATAGAATTTCAAATGTCATAGTTGTATACACTCTAATTTCTTTCCTTATTAGGTTATAAAGCTCTGACTCCTTAAAATCTCATCACACATCAATGAACGATTTTTAACAAGCCTGTCCCAACTAATAAGTCCAGTCACCTACCACAACTGTGTTGTTCAAAAAGCACAAAATCCACCAGCTCTGCAACATTTATTTAGTCTAATTTATAAACTGGTTCATATCCCTCCCAGGTTCCATATCTGGATCCACGTATTCACTTACATCTGAATTAGCAGACCAGCATATGGAGAACGCTTTGGCTGTAAATCAAAAGCAGATGGAATACAATGAGAATATAATTATTTTTTACTATCTACTGATGGGTTTAAGATTCAGCTCTCAGGTTTCCTCATTATCTGTATGTTTTCTACACTCTTCAAGTGAAGCAAGAGAACAAGGAACATGTTCTCATGGAACACAAGGAACATGGGGCATTCTGATTTTGGGGAGAGCATTGGAAGGGTAAAAGGTAGAGAACTTGTTGTGTCAATTAAGATAAAGACAGTTTAACAGGGAAAGCAAAAGCCACACACACAAGCAAAGCAAAACAAGGCATTAATTCCCTGCTTCCCATGGGCAGGCAGGTGCTCAGCCATCTCCAGAAGAGCAGGGCCCCATCACATGTAACTCGGGAAGACAAAGCCATCACTCCACATGTGCCCCTTTCATCCTCCTTCCCCCCACTTTATACACTGAGCATGGTGACCCATGGTCTGGAACATCCCTTTGGTCAGTTGGGGTCACCTGTCCGGGCTGTGTCCCCTCCCACCCTCCCAGGCACCCCCAGCTTCCTCACCAGTGTGGCAGCACCAAAAGCAGAAAAGGGCTTGGCTCTGTGCAAGCCCAGCTCAGCAATGACAAAAACATCTCTGGATTATCCACCCTGGGTTCCCACAAATCCAAAATACAGCCCCATAGCAGTCCCCAGGAAGAGCCCAACATTGTTCCAAGGCATTGTTCTTAGAAATTGATTATAAAATAAAAGTGTACAGCCTTAGAACTTTTCTGTAGTAGTAAAATTGTGCCACCGTCTCTTTCTACCCTGGCCTTATTTAAATACCACGTCATATTTTTTCTCGTTTTAGCTGATTAAGACCTTTTTACTTTTCTCTAAGTCTCATCTGGAAAAGCGAGGCAGGTTTTATTATGATTTATAAAGCTTTAAAAAGATTACAACCGAAAGTCAAAAAAACTGATTTGATATTGTTGAATTAAGCCTAAAGTAATGTAATCATGCAGAAGTTATGAGACAGGAATGCTATTAAACTCTCTACACTTTCTTCAGTAACTTACTTAATTATAATAATTTTGAATGACATGCTTTCTAAACTTCAGCTCTCTTCCAAAAGCTACAGAATTCAGTTTTCCACGTATTGAAATTTCCTTTCTTCTTCAAATTAAATTTTCCACAATATATTATTTTAATAATTGAAAAGGAAATATTAGATTTAGCGTGCACCTTTGTTTCATTTAATCTACCAAAAAAAGACAACATTTCCAAATTATACTAAGTCAGTACTAAATTTTGTGTAGGGAGCTCGCTCTGAGATATCTGCTACTGCCCATGCAGTTATAGAATCCGCTCTTATTCACACACTCTCATGTCAGCATTTCTTTTGAAACTTTTTCTCAGAAGAATCCTTAACTATGTATTCTAAAATAAAGCTTGTCAAGTAGAATAGATATAAGCAGCAGTACAGATTTCCTCCAACTGTCAGAACCACTGTAAAGAGATCAGGCATTCATGCAGGATGGCCAGAAAGTTAATTTTTGAAATTTGGAGGGGAAAAATAAAAAAAAAAAGACTAAAAAACCATGATACTACGGTTTTGTTTCTTTGTTTGAAGAAAGATGATTTCTTCTGATGTCACTTTACATCAGTCCTGCTGAAGATGTCCTGCAGGTCTTCCACACTTCTACATGGAGTCCAATTTATTTTTCTTAAAAGATGCTTAATTCTTGTATTGCTAGAGTGATGAGGTAGCATTGCTCTTTCTCATGCCAGCAACAGAAAATGAGGTTACCTCAAGACCCAGGCATACATCCTGCTCTTCAGTCACATCCTAGCTTTTGTGGGAAGAACTCTGGCTATGCAGACTGAATAAAAACTGCTGGTCACTCCAGCAGAAGAACTGGATGACAGAGGAAAGACGTAGTGATACACAAACTTGTCATACCTTTGATACAAATATATATTCAAATAATAAGAATAGAGCACAGGGCTTCATAACATTTACAGAAGTATTTTACAGAGAAGATAGCACTGACACAGCATTTGTCAACCCCAATGAGATGTCAGTAGATAAGATATGTCAGTGCAGATACATGTGCATTGGAGTATTACCAGGTCTAGGCACAACCACAGTAAAATTGCCAAACTTATATGCCACGGTAAAACTCCCCTTGGATGTTTGAGCCTTGAATCTTGCAGATTCCTTCTTACTCTTATTAATCCCAATTTCATAACTTGGCTTGTGCTGAAGCCCTTAGCTAACCACCTACTGACTTTCTTTACTGATGTTTCTAAACATAGTAAACACTAAAGATTTCCTCAATTTATCACCAACCCAAACACAAAACTGTAATAGTCTGAAACAAGCTTTGTTGGATTTTGTTTAAATTGCAGAACAAAAGCTTTATGCTCCTGAATATTGGGGGTTTTTTATTCACTAATCACACTTTTTACCTGTCAACATCTATTGACTCTTTCTTCATACTGATAATTTGGCTTAAGCTTTGGAAATCAGCAGGTTCTGGAAAACTATAAATGCTGAAGAGTTTGGGAGATGTTCCTGTCTCCTGTGGCTACTCATATTTCCAGGGCTTGACATCCTCTTGGTCCTGGAAGCTACATTTTGTCTTGTGACACATTAGTATTTATCAGCATTTCTCAGCTGAATATTTTATCCTCTTTTCACAGAGCAGTGAGAGTGGATGAAGGCACTTTGGCCCTGATAGTAATTTATCTGATGAGGAGCTGGATGTTACTGCATCTTACAAGCCACTAGAGTATCCTATTGCTATGGATGCTTGGTTCAACTCTGCCCTTTGCTGTCATTATATCATGCAATACATTTTAAAGGCATATTTAAAAAAAAAAAAAAAACACACTGTGGAACTCAGGCATAGACTGTGTAATCACAGACTTTTCTACAAAGTCCACAGCTTTATGCATGATGATATTAATAGGCATTTCCATATTTACTTCAGTCAGGTTTGTATTCAGAGGGAGATATTTAAACATTTCCTACACTTCTAGTCATTGTTTCCAAGCAGACAATACCCTTCACCTGTGGAATTTTCACAAAGAAATTAGAAGGAGAAATAAAAGTAACTCCAGTAGAGCAAGGTGATACCAACTTTTTAGGATTTTCTATATTTTGCCCATAATATTGTTTAATGTCTTCATTATTTCCATAAAAGCTTCTGGTCTACCAATCATACAGACACCATCTGAAACAGCTCTGAGTTTTCCACCTATGTAGGAGATAGGGTAGAAAACAGAACATTTCCATCTACGTTAATGAAATCTATCTTTCACCTATAAGTTTTGGTGTAAGTTGACAAAAGAAGGAAGAAATGAATTTTTGGTTTTTCTTTCCTTTAAGTTTGATTTTTTACTTCAGGGACACACATTACTTTTCAATTATTTTTCTTACATTTTTCAAACAGTGGAGGGTTCAAGCTATTCTGCAGCTTAGTGGGCAGAGAACAGACTTTGTTGGAGTCACACAATTAAAAAAAATTTTGATCAGCTCTCTGCCAGGATGTAAAAGATAAGCAGCTTGGTCAGGCAACCTCTGGATCAGCACAGAGACAGGAGTGTATGTGCACCTCTACAATAGTACCTGTGATTGAGAGTCCAAAAAGTCCAGTCCACTCCTGTGTCATATCCTGAAGCACCTTTCTTCCACCCCAGCTCTGATGGGATAACTGGGACTTCGTTGGCTATTCCCATGGGCTAACTCCAGCTGTTTTCATACAGCAGGTTGTATCAACACACCAGTACAGAAATTCTTCTGAGGTGAGAATTACCATAAAATGGAAGAAATTTTATGTCTGTGACTAGTTAGTTACAACCTGAGCATGGCCTTGCATTAACCACTTACTACTCTTGCACAGTAAACAGCTTTATGCCATACATTTGCCTATTAGATTTCACATCCACTTAAAAGTAAAATCAGTCTAAATCTGGTAGGGCAAACGTGTGGAGTATTCGAATCACAATAATTACGCTTTTGCAGGTAGAACACACATTCTATCTGATTTTTTACTTACCAGATTTCCTAATTTGCATCTGATCTGCACAAGGATTTCAGAAATGAAGATGCACCCATGCATTCTTTTTACTGACAGTCCCAAACTCCAGTTTAGTGGACCTTAATTAAGAATAAACCAAGACATTTTCCACTAAGGCTAAAGCATTCATTTTGTTCCACTCCCCAACTCACACTGATGGTTATCTGCCCTCACAGAAACAAAACAGAAAGCACATGAAATACAAATGTAATGTATATGTGATCCAATGTAAAAATATCATGTGTGAAATAGTAAATTACCTTCCCAAAAATTCCATGAGGAGCTGAGTACAGATTATGTATATTTCTTTGAACATGAAATACCTTTTATTGCCTCATTTCAAGGGAAAGAAAAGCCCTCCTAGGAAGGAGGGGTTTTGCTATAGAGAAGAGAAAATAGACAGGTGTTTTACATGACTAATTGCTTTCATTTAGTTTTGAAACACATTTCCATTTTTATAGAATAAGTGCAAATAATACTTGTACACAAATAATTAAACCTAAATAGTTTAGTAAAATAATATCTCCATATACAGGCATTTTTTAAAGACCAAAAGGTACAGAAATTCAAATATTCCTCCTCACTCTCTGAGTCTCTGCAGCTACATGCCTCTGTAGCAATGCTAATTCCTAAAGCAACTTACTGCAGGATTTTCCAAAAGGCAAGGTGCCCAGGACTTACATATCTGTACAAGAATGGCAGATTTCAGATCTGTTCATTAATTGCCCATTTTCTGAGGGCAGGGTTATTAAATACCAAATTAAAATGCTCTTGCAAACTTACAGTGGACCAAACCCATATTGTAATTGTTTTATGAGACCAACAACCTCCTGAAAATTACTGTATCCTTTGTCCTACCCCCAATGTCACTTATTTTTCACCACAAAGCCTCTATGAAAGTGTACATGAACTCAGCTTGAAGCTGCTGTTGGACTTCTGCATGACAAAACGCTTCCCACCAATTTGTCCTATGAGGAACTGTGACAGCACAGAACCTCTTAATTGTGAGAAAAGCTATCTGTTTATGGTAAACAAAGATAAGGTGTTCAAAGCTCCTCGGGAACAGGTGGGAATGTCTGTGGCCAACCAGCCCCAGGGGGCGGAGGGCTGTGGCCAATCCCAGTTAGCGTTCATTTTGTATATAAAGCTGCATTTAAATAAACAATCTCTTTTTTCTTGGCAATCGCTCTCGTGTGCCTCTTGTTTCGACATTGGCTCAACAGCAACAAGGAACTCCTCAGACTGGCTTTTGAATGCACCAGGTTCAACATATCAAACATACCTGCTTTACTGAAGGTTATTTTTCCCTGCTGTGAACGAATAATATATAATAAAGTAGGTTGCAAAAGGCTGTGGAAATTAAACCACATATGGCTGTTGTAGACACAGTGTTCAAATTGCTGTGTAGATGGGGTATTCTCTGGTGATAGTTGCAGCTTTTCTGCCCACTGAAAGCTTTGAAATAGAAACCAAGTCTTTTAAACTGGTAAAAATTTTCAAATGCCCAACAAATTGCTTTTGTGATTAATGATTAATTTGAATACTCAGGGGTAAGCTCTCCAAGCACTTTGGATTAAAAAAAAAAATCTTATTCTCAATACAGTTGTTCTGTAATGATGCAGTTTAGAAGCTTACCCCTTTGCATTCAAGGATATTCATAATTTGGCTCAAAACTGACATGCAAATCCTAATGACTTTGCTAGCAATATAATTCCCTAGGAAAACTAGAAGAGTTTGATTGTTCCAGGAAAAAAAACCCTCAACACATTGAGTACCAAATTACTAAGGTTTACTTAATCATGGACTTCAAATAAGTACATACAGAACAGATTTATTGATTCTCAAGACATTTATTTATCACTCTACTCTTTAGCCAAAAAGGATCAGAATACATTAAAGGATTGGTTAATAATGTTAGTACAGGAATACTCCTGGGGAATCTCCTTGTCTTTTCAGTATATACATTAGCATTTGCTTGGATTATAGTAATAAATGGAATCAGCCAAGGAAAACTCCCAGTGTCAAACATGTTTGCCCTGAATGCTGATCATGGATGTGCTCTCTTGGGCCCTTGGACTGCTCTTTTGGCCCCATAGAGTGTTTTAATTAACATATTTTTCTACTTCAAGTTATTGCCTGAGCTCCAAGTTTCCAAGAGTGCTCCTATGATGCAGATTCCCCTGCCATCCACCTCATATATCTGAGAGGTTGTTAACTCATGGCCTTTGCTGCCAGCTCTATAAATTCACCACTGGCAACAAAACAAATTGAAACCAAAACAAACAAACAAAACAAAGCCTAAAAAACCCCAAGCAAAACCTAAACAAACAAACAACAACAAAAAAAAACCCAAACAAACCACCTTTCTCAGAGTTCAAACATTATCTACCAACTTCAGAGTTTACTTGAGGGGTTCCCAGTATTATTGGACAAAGCACTGACAAACCCCAAAACACCCTTCATCACGTGCCCTTAAACTTTTAATTGAAAATTTAAGGGAAAGCTTGTGACCATTTATTCTGTCTTATTTGAAAATTAAGCCCTTGAAGGGCATCATCCTGTTCATGGGTCCTACAGGTGAAGCAAAGTCTTTTCAAACTCTAAACCAGGCACACACTTTATTGGTACAAAACAAAGGCTTTTCACAGGTGTTCCCTGTCAGGAGACAGTCACAGGGAGTACGTGCAGCTGCTTGCTCAGCAGCACTAAACATCAGCGAACTACAGCCATTAAAAACAAGGAGAGAACATAAGGAATATTCTGGTTCTCCACCTGAATTTCCACACCTGCTGCTCTTTACTGCTATTCCTAGGCTTTGACCAGAGGCAGTCTAAAGCATGCAAAAACAAAACCAAAAGGTAATACAGCCATAAGATTTGAGGATCTTGAATACATTGAATGTCAATGATCTGTGACTGTACTTGAAGACAAGTATAGATTTTCCTATTATAATCTGAAGTAAAAGGACCCATTTTTATACTACTTTCTGCCAAATAAAAACCTAATTTATTTGGGAAAATAATACCTAAAAAACCCCCAACTTACTAGTTACCCAGAAGAGAATGGTTTTGGCTGAGACCTCTCAACACATCAAGTTTTGCATGAATATTCTGCTTATCTTATCTGTAGACTGCTCATTATTTAGAAATCTGCCTGGCTTTAAGCCCACACTGATTCTGTGCTCTCTGATTGCTAATTTTGCTACACTACTCCACCATCAATGTGGCTAAGCAAATAAGATGTATTGCTGCCTCTATGAAATGGATTCTAGGGATTGGTTGAAATGCATTAACCATGAAAACATTAAATACCATAAATTTTGACACAAGATGCTACCTCCAGAGGCCCCAAATCACAAGTTCCTTAGTACATTAAGGAACAATCAATTTTATGTTCTCAAGGTTTGTGAACTGAGCCATAAACTTTGCAAACAAAGAACAGTAAACACCATGCCTCTGAAAATGAACACAATGTGCTGTTTATAACATTGCAGTCAAATTACTTGGCTAGGTTTTAATCTCATTGGACAGACGAGGAGGGAGCCAAGGTTGAGAGAGAGAATAGCTGAGGTGCTTATTTACTTCATGAAGATCTGCTTGCAAAAAAGAAATTAAAAGAAGGCTCAGGGGTACCTTTTCTGAGCATTTTACATCATCTTCTTAGACACTGAAGTCTAAGTGGTTTCTGCAAGCATGCAGAAAGTTCTGCAAGCATGTCTCACTGTTTATCTTGTTATGATCTCTGCCTCGTGATGGAGCTCCTACAAATACAAGCTGGTAAAAATACTGATGATGAAGAATATCCCTGGCAAGATCACCCTAAGCTTTCCCGGTAGGGAGTAGTTGGCAGGATAAAAACAAAATTTGATGGGAGTACGACAAAAACTGTGGCAACAAATTTGCCTTCTAGGAAAGCACAAGCTAGCAACAGGCATTTTGTGAACTGATGTCCTACACACACTTATGTATCTACACCAAAAGGGTATAAAAAATAACCCACTGCCTACCTAAAAGGAGCACCAGACCTCCCTGACAGATGGGATCCGGGCCAGGAACACCTGACAAGCTCCAGCCTCAGGGACGCAGATGATCTTCATGTAAGTCTTTTACATTATTGGTTAGCCCCAATAGTCCTGGAAGCAGTGTGGTCACAAGTCACAAATTTATAGGTGTATACAAGTAAATGTTCATAAGTAAGTACTTAAGAATTGGAATTTTGTAATAACTTGTAATGTACATATATTTACTTTACTCATGCCATATGTGTGCTTTCTTTCCTAGTGGCAATTTTGTGGTGACTTAAACTGTTTGTGCGTATATAATTGGGTTTTATATATATAAAAAGTCACCACATAACTGCATGATCTTCACATACCTGGTGGTGGGTTAAGCCTCATAGGTCACCACTGATCCCTTCCTACTACTTCCTACTTGACTTAGATTAAAACTTTGCTATCACGTACAAACAGCAGACATCAAATGAAGCTGACATTTAAGACCACAACCAAAATCTGCTCAGAGCTCTGCACCTGCAGTGCTCAGTCTTACAGACTTCAAATTCAAATGACCTGCAGTGGGCTTCCCCATGAACAAGGAAGGAAGAGCTGGCCTTTATTTGATCTACTTCTGTCTTCTTTTAATTAACCTTTAGATAGGTCAGAGTCATCCCTTCATTTCTGCAGTCGAGTGTAGCAGACAAAAAAGCAACCTGCTCTATCAGACAAATGTCACCATTACCTGTCTAGAGGAACAGAGTAGGTGCTGGACCTTTAATTCAGAATTATTCATCTGATTCATGGATCAGTCCAGAAGTTACCCTGGTCTGCTGTTTGCCTCTGTGTATTACCCCCCACAAACAGATGTGTAACACATAACCACAGTGCATCCCACCTCACAGGTACTGTGACTTATGGTCTTCCTTCTACAACTATTTTCCAAGTGTCTTCAGATGAATATTTGCTGGGAGAAAAATTATGGTGAGAATTAATAAGGCAAAAACTAAGGAAATATTTTAAGATTTTTTTTCTCTTCTCCAGTAAATGTTAAAGAAAAAGGATTCCACTGTTATGGGGAGATGACTCTACCACTCGGCTCTGCTGGGGTTCCACCTAGAGCACTGTGTCCAGCTCATTGAAAAAGGTTGTCCAGAGAGTTGGTAGATGCCCCATCTCTGGAAATATTCATAGTCAGGTTGGACAGGGCTCTGAGCAACCTATTCTAGAGGAAAATGTCCCTGCTCACTGCAGGGAGGTTGACCTTTAAAGGTCCCTTCCAACCCAAAATCTTCTATGAGTCTAACACGACCAGAAACAACTTTTCAGTTTGCATAATTCAATTTATTACTTTTCTGACTTCATGTCAAATGTTTCATCTGATGCTAGCTTGGTTCAGTGGAAAACTTCAGGTCAGCAAGCAATGACTTCAACAGAAGAGCCCATCTGCTTCAGATTAGGTATGAAATAAAGAACTTGCAGCATCAAAGCCAAAACAGCCACATAGGTAAGGTCTTCAAGTATGGAATAATTACCTTGTTCTCCTGGCCTGGGGCACATTTATCAGCTTACTTTATAAAGTTTGGATCTAATTAATATAGAATTTAGCGTATGTCTGTTATGAAATGACCTTTTTTTTTTTTTTTTTAAAGAATGTAGGTCTCCAGTAACATATAACAGACTTGTAGAGCGGGGAGAGAAATCCTACTTACACAAACTTCCTATAGCCAGCTCTGACTCCAAGGGGCACAGAATTTCATCTGGATTCTTGGATATCAAATTGCTTTTGCAGACTTGGAGTAATTGACTCTGCTACTTCTATTTTTCTTTGCTCATCTGAAAGACATTTCCTTTTATGCTCATTCACGCACAGCATCTTGGAAATGCTTTTTACATGCAATTTTCTCTCATGTATGTTTTTTATTTTTTGGTGGTTTTGCTCCACATCCTGTGCTTCCATAACTTTGGATTCATTGTTTATATGATAAAGTTCCCAAAGTCACTTTGGAGGGCTAAAATGTAGCTTCCTCACAACTCATTATGTTCTCTTCCTCCAACATTTGGTACTTTACAATTCAACATGCCTGTTTCATCATGCCCCAGAGGCAGAAATAATGCTTTTACAGGAAGGGAACTGAAATGCAGGCACAAAAGAGTGTGTATCCACAGCAGCTTGAAGGCAGGACTTGTCTCACCTAAGTGGAAAACCAGCACCAAGTTCTGGCATTCTTATTCCAAATTAACCCTTTAACCACATTCCTGTCCCTTCTCCTCTTAATTTTCTGTTATACGTATTGCCTGTTCATATTTCAAACCCAGTAATAAGAAAAGTAAATACTGGCATGTTTTCCTTTTAGCCCTCTGGCTATTTGCACTGGCACTGCATGTACATGTACCTTAAAATAGAAAAGATTTAGGACACTTGAAAATATAAGAGAACTTGCTGAACCTTCTGAATTTTTACTGACAGAATCTCTCTAGTTGCTAAAAAAATATATATAATCTAGAGAGATTTATTCCAGTGAATTTACAAACCTGCACAGCACACAAATATGGATGACATGCAGAAAACTTCCTTTCATGAGACAGGGGAGAGAATGATAATCCTGCTTTTTGTAGTACTGGCATACATGACACACAGAGAGATTACATGGGGGGGAAGGGTGTGGGGAGGGGTGTCCCACTGGCTTTTTCATAGAATTATAGAATGTTAAGGGGTTGGAATAGATCTTGAAGACCATCTAGTGTCAACCCCCCTGCTATAGGCAGGGACACTTCCCTCTAGACCAGATTGCTCAGATCCCCATCCAAACTGGCCTTGCACACTTCTAGGCATGGGGCATCCACAGCTTCTCTGGGCAAACTGTGCCAGGGCCTCACCACCCTCACAGTGAAGAATTTCTTCCTAACATCCAAAGTAAAATTCCCCTCTTTCAATTTGTACCCATTATTCCTTGTCCTATCACTACAGTTCCTCATGAAGAATCCCTCTCCAGCTGCCCTGTAGCCCCTTCAGATACTGGAAAGTTGCTATGAGGTCTCCATGTAACTTTCTCTTCTCCAGGCTGAACAGCACCAACTTTCTCAGCCTGTCCTTACAGGGGAGGTGCTCCAGTTCTCTTAGAAACTTGGAGGCTTCCTCCTCCAACAGTTCCATGTCCTTATGTCGGGTACACCAGAACTGTAGGCAGCATTCCACTGGGGTGTCACAAGTGCATAGCAGAGGGGAAGAATGACCTCCTTTGACCTGCTGGCCATTTCACTTTATTTACCTTCATTTATACCCATCTGAAAGATTGAAATAACTCCAAAGACAAGAACTGAAAATTAGGAATGTCCCACTTGGAGCCTAGAGTTGAGTAATACAAGTAGTAAAGCGAGGAAAAAGATGTACAAATAAAAGACCTGGATTATTCTTCTCCACATGGGAGAAACAGAAGAGAACCCACTGAATATGAAAGAGACTAAATGTACACCAGCATACTGGATTTCTACACACCCACCCCCATTTCAGCTTTCCCACTGGAAGATGTTAAGCATTACTGCCTGAGTATCAGACTGAAGAACTGTCACTGCAAGTGCATGGACTGGTAATATTTCAACCTATCTACTTGGCTCAGAAGAAAATATTATTTTTAAAAAAGAAAAAAAAGGTAAGCAGATTTAGTGGAAAAATACACTTGTCATATCAGGCTGAATCATGCATTTTCCTGCTACTAGCAGGATTTAGTCTGAGACAAACCCCTCAGACTCATTTTCCTTGCCTTATGACCTTACAGTCACATCTGACTGCATTCTTTATTAGTCCTAGAAGTTTTCGTTTGCTCCTTGTCAGAGGCTGCCACCTCTCCACAGGCCAGGTTGACCTTCCTAGCACACACATCCCCTGAGCTCTCCCACATTCACCTATCCAGGGAGCAGCCATCCTACTCTTTCTCCACGTGCTTTAAGTTTTTTTCCCCTGTGGCTTCAGATCCCCAAGTGAACAGCAACAAGTCTTTTGGGTCTAAAAGATACCTTTAAAACATTTCCACAGCCTTAGATTTCAAAGGCTGGCTGAACAACAGAAAGAAATACTTCAAGAAGGGAAGGGAATGAAAAATTATCATGCTTTATCTGTTCTGATAATATGGAAGAGATTCAGTCTTTAAAGCCCTGCAGAATTCCATTAAAAAAGAGAAGAGAAAGGAGAAGAGAAGAGAAGAGAAGAGAAGAGAAGAGAAGAGAAGAGAAGAGAAGAGAAGAGAAGAGAAGAGAAGAGAAGAGAAGAGAAGAGAAAAGAAGAGAAGAGAAGAGAAGAGAAGAGAAGAGAAGAGAAGAGAAGAGAAGAGAAGAGAAGATGAGAAGAAAAGAAAAGAAAAGAAAAAAAAGAAAAGAAAAGAAAAGAAAAGAAAAGAAAAGAAAAGAAAAGAAAAGAAAAGAAAAGAAAAGAAAAGAAAAGAAAAGAAAAGAAAAGAAAAAAGAACCACAACACCATGGAAAAAGAAAAAGTCTGAAAATAGGAATCTGAAATAGTTTCTCCCTGTGACCCTGCACTGGAAAAGCTGTTGCATGGTGAATATCCACTGCCACCTACAGACAGAGAGCAGTGCTCAGAGACTCAGCCCGGGGAGAAGAGCTGGTGAAACCAGTACGTCCCCATTCCCAGACAGGAGCCACTCAGCAGTCTTCAAGTGTACTAGCTCAGCTTTCAAAAACTCTACACACATTCCAAAATTGTCTGTGACAAAAGCAGTGAGGAAAACATAAAAGACAGCAATAGAAATGCACTTGATGTGTCCATTGGCAACAACAGTACAGAAGAAAACCAGATCCTCTTAAAATACAATCAGATTCAGAAACAAAGGCAGTTACTATACACATATGTACCATAATCGTGTTCACTGTTGGTGAAAATTGACAACAGCATTTACAACCTCATTGGGGGAAACAGAGACAAGGATTTTAAGTGGAGGGAGCTGAAAAGATAAGTGAATCACCTGTGTTAACAGTAACATGTTATAGCACTGATACTCTTCCTATAAATATGATTTTTCCTTTCTACAGCAACGTTAAATGTAACTGCAGGTAACAGAGCCTGCACAAATGTGCAGTATTCCCATCATCTTCTTTTCAAAGCAACCCTTTCAATAACATTATCATAATCCATGAAATTTACACTTATTGTATAAGAGTTTATGGTGAATTAAGGAAGTCCTAATTTTAAAATAAAACAAGAACACCACTGGTAGAAGAGTATGATTCAGAATTTTGCCTGCAGACAAACATAATGGCTTTGAAAAGCAAACAGAAAGCACAATTTCAAAACCAAAGTTTCCCCAGTTAGGAATAAAACTGTGCTGAAGTTTCAGACAAAACTTTTCTAACATTTTTTTAATGAGCATTTCACTTTTTGCAGAATGTGCCCTTTTGTTTACTGGTATGTGGAAGTACTTCATGTTTTTTTTCTTCCCCTAAAAAGTGACAAAGAGTGTTTAAATTTTCATTACATTAGGTTAAAATATGTCACTTTAATGAGATTTTGCTGAGATCAGAGAAATAAAGGCAAAAACATTGAATAGAAACTGTGTAGAGCCTTTAAAATAGCAGTCATTTTCAAGATCTTACAGAAAGAACATTTTCATAGAGCAGATATCAGGAATATTACACATATTGAAATAAATATATTTACACATACTTTTTTAAGACTGGTGAAACATTTATCTTAATTTATTTGAAAGAAAGATCTTTTTTAATTCAATGGGCCTATTAAAGAGTAGTTGAAGATCTATCTCCTTGGAAAACCAAATTTAATGAACACATCTAGCAGTCATTTTCATTCATTGTCACCTTCATACCACTGAAAACGTGGGTTACCACATCATCTGCAGGACTGGAATGCCCCAGATATGCTGTAAATCCTGGCTCCTTGAAAGCACTTGACCTCCTCCACACAGGATAAGAGTGTTGTGTTTGTGTAGTAATAGCATCAGAATAGTTATGTCCAGATCTGCAACTGCCACAGTTGTCCTTCCTAAACCATTGTAAGGTGCAAACTGCCAGCCACACGTTAGTCTAGCAAGACTGCATGCTGATGAACTCTTCCAAATTAAAATAGTGGTAGCTATATTACTCCCTTATGCCACATTTATCCAAACAGGTTAATAAAGCAATTTTTATATCATTTTCAAAAAAATTATTTTAGATAATTCACTTCCCATGCTCTTGGCTCCTGAGCGTAAAAAGGAGGTCCTTCAAAAAGCCTTAGCACAAGCAGAGAATGGATGAATATGTATAATTGAATTCACTTGCAAAATGTGCCTGCAGCCAAAGAAAACTCCACAAAGCATGGAGTAACTTTATACACATGGTCATAACTTCCACAGCATCCAGTTCAACAGGCTAAAAAGAGAAGAAGTTATAAGATAACATTGTTCTGGGTGGACAGACCTGTATTTTATGGAGAAGTCTGGAAGCACATCAATCTTCTCTCATATGTTTCTTGTTACCGTCTTTACTGTGTAATAAAACTGTCAAGTTCTTTTGGCTATTGAGAATTCTCTACCTTTCCTGTCAAGCAGAAAGACCTATAAATATTTCAAAATATACTCTCTTTATCTCTGTTCTTCTTTAAACTGTACAGGAGTATGGGGAAACACATATGAATCACATATTATTTTGTACCTTTAATGAGATGCAGAGCATTAGAAGTGTATGCATACACGTCAACTGCACCAGCCTTGTTAAGATTTAAAAACATTTCTTTCTATTGAAGAAAATTGAAAATATGAAGTTATCTGATGAAAGACTTAAAATTGAAGGGTGATAATTAACCTGGAGGTGGCTCCTTGCTAAACTGTCTGTGTTGCTCCTGGAACATTGACTTCCAATTAGGGAACATGGCATATATTCAGTATGTATCAATGCAAGGCAACATTGCAAAGTTGTTTAATTTCCTCATCCCCTGCTTCTTCTTGTCCAGATAACCTGGAGGACCTTTTCTTTTTCTTTTTTTTCCTTTCTTTCTTTTTTTTTTTTTAATTTTTGTTTTCATTAAAACCCCCACACTGGCATTTTGGGAAAGCACTATACACTGCCAGTCGACATTACCACTTTGTTCATGTCATTTTTGGCATCGAAGTTGTTAGTTATTCTGCAGTCTTTCACAGAAGAACTGTCAAATCCAATTTCTTTTGTCACACAAAATACTTCTTTTAGTCTTTTCCTTGTCGAGAATAATCAAAGAAAAGATCATGTAATATATTCTTTTTTGAGGCTTAGGTTGGCCTTTTTGGTCTCTTCAAAGTCAAATAAGGATTGTGTGCTAAAACAAAGTTCATGACCCAGTAAATATGCTGTGCACTGGTATTTAAATGGAAAGACAACTATGGCACAACTCCTCTGGTTATCAAGTGATGTTGTAGTAGATAACATTCATTAAGTACCTCACATTTATATGAAAATGTTAATCAAAAATTCACAAATGTTTTTTGCTTGTTCTTGCTGTATAACCATTTCCTCAAGAATTCCCTCAGCTCTTTGTCCATGTTTCTTCACCAGTTTTCTAGTTATAAAGCATTAAATAGGCAACACTCTCCTAAAAACCCATTTCTCTAAGGTGCAAAATAGAAAGCACCAAAGTCTCCACTGCTAATCCAAGTTCATATTGCTTAGCCAGAAACTGAGATTAACAAAAACCAGCTGTGAAATTACTTTCTTAATAAACAATGAATATGTAATAGATGATTAAGTTATCATGGTATGACTTACTCATGACCTAAAAAAACCATTTGAACTGATCTCTGTAATGGAAGCCAGTTCACAACTACAAACGCACATAAGGGTTGTAGGTACTTTGGTCAAAAAAAAAAAAAATCTGATTTCTAAGCAAGAACAATCCCAAACAAAGACTTCAGGGTAAAAAACATGCGACATAGTAGAGGTAAAGAAAAATGGCATTTCAAGTGCTTTCTATTGCTAAAGATTGGGCTAGAAAAATTCAACATTTTTTTTGTTGAAATTGTGAAGGGCTTTCATTTCAAAACCTGCTTCTTCATAACAGCAATGTATTTTATGTATAGGGGTTGATGAACTGGTTTTTTATCCTTCATTTATGGATTCCTCTAGAAGAGAGGTAAACTAGTCTTGAAAATACGCTTTATTCTGAAAAAGACAAGTTAGTGCTTCAGGTAACAAGAATGCTTTCTACTCTCTGGAATACAGTGTCCCAGATTGTTTCATCCAACAGGGTCACAAATTTCTAGCTGATTCTAGATGAACTGTGAAAGCCTCCAGACCACAGCCATCCTCACAGATGTCATAAAGTGCTTCCAAAGGAAAATAGAGCTTGAATTAGGCAAAGGCACTCAGGTCCTGGCCTTCAGCATCCCCAAGGAGTACCCCTCTGTGTTGTTATCACTTCACTGGTGCCTTTTCCCTCCTACTCGCCTCCTGTGCAGGAAGATGTTGTTACTTCTTCCAGGCTAACCTGTCCATGGAATGCAATGAAAATCCATTCCATTTTGATCCTTGAGGAACAGGGGACCATCTCAACACAGGATTTTAGAAGACATTAAAGGCAGTGAGCAGTTTGCTTTACATTTTCCAAAATATCCTTTTTTTCAGAAACTTCTGTTTTCTTACAGCAGAAAAAGAGAAGTTATGCTGACTCTACTTTGCTCCTTTTTAGTTGTAAAATTCCATGCTGCCAGATTTCTTATTCTCTAGAATTTTTTTTCCTGTCTCCTTGACTTTACCTTCTTCCTAACCTGATTACAGCAACTCATGCCAACAGCAGAAGAAAGCACATCATGCTAAGATAAAAGTTCATTGTGTTCCCAAGGAATTTCGGTTAGAAATTTGGATTCTTCTGACTGTGAAAACTTGACACTAGAGAAGACTGTCTGTAGTAGCAATAAATGTCAAACTCTAGACTCTTGGTGGTAAAGGGAAGAATATGGGGGACAGAGATGGAAAGACAACAGAGTGAACAATGGCCTCTTCATAGTTACTATCTTGAAACCATTTCAAGTTCCTGCTGTTTTGAACACATTCATGGATAGTATTCCAGGCATAGGTTCTGGTAGTAAAATATGATTATTTACTACTTTACTACAAGGAAAATTACAGAACATGAAGGTACCATTGCATAAATTGGTGTTGGTGGTATCACTCCAAAGGATTCTGGTTTCCAGCTGGGAGGAAGATGAGACAGCATTTCTCTATTAACTGATATAGCACAATAGCAATATCTCATTCACATTTATCACACCAATGCACACTTCAGGACACCAGACAGAGGTGTCACACAAATTGACATGAGTACCTTCACTTCCTGCACACAATGAAGTCCTTAAGGAACAGAGAGGCAGTTCTGACGGTGCCTAGTAAACCCCTGATGCAGGAACTGCAGATTTGAGAAAAATGACAATGACTTAAAGGCTGTTACTATACTTCTGCATGAAGAATGTTTATTATGCAAAAGATTTTTCAAATGTGGAATTCGGTTTTAACAGAAACTGCTAGATATACATTCTCATGACTTTAAGAGTTGGTTGCTTTATTCAATGTAGAGAAAAGACTGAAAACACATAAGTTTTCAAAGACATTCATAGTTTGCTTAGTTTTTGCCAAACACCAGGAAGATAAAAGTCATACTGCAGCAATAAGGTGATCTAACATATGTTACACAGATAAAGCCCCTGTGCAAATTTCACTGGTGGTATTTTTCCTACCTGTCCAAATATATAACCTTAATATTAACAAACGGTTGTGTGACCTCCAGCTAAACCCAGGACCTCAAAGGAATGAGGACACAGGGAAACGTTTTGTCTTAGTACAATGGGAAGACTAACAAAATCTAATAATAACATGCTTAGATAGTTAGGAATCACATGCCACGTGCACAGTCCCCTCTTGCTTTTTACTGCTCCCCAGGAACTGTGCCCTGTCAATTCCAGTGCTGCACGAAAGAAAAAGAACCCAAGGTTTAGAGGGACAGATACACTAAAAGAGTATAATCTGATTAATAAAAATAAGGTACTATTTAAAGTAATAGCCAGCCCAACATATAAAATTTGTGAGAATAGCTCGAGAAACACCCTACCCCTATAATGTGTATGGAAAAAAATAGTAATGAGCCATTCTGTAGCTAGACAGCTCTGTACTTTCCCTCTGTTTGGATTTTCCTGTTGTCAAGTTGATTAATGGAATGTCTTCACATTTATCTGCTTTTGGATATCTTAAATCTCAACAAGTCCATTTCATGTTCTTGCCACCAAGATTTCCAGTAGATTTCTTCTAGCGTGTCAGAATGACAGATAAGTTCCCGCAGCCAATCTTGTAAAGAGTTCATTATTGTTTCAGACTCATGTACTCACCCTGGAGGTCCTCTCTACAAAGGCCTCCAGAGTTTTGGGTCATTTTAAAATCTGTGCTGAGTAAAGGTGTCATTTCTCTACTCGAGAAAGCTTTGGAGCAGTGTTCAAGGCCACATTCTGAATTTTATACCATTCTATATTATCATTCCACATACTCAAGAAGTAACTGCAATAAACCCCAAGTAGCTCAATCCAGTACACACTTGATCTATTTTATTTATGTGGTTGTCTGTCCTATGTTGAAAAGGCACAAAGTTATTTATGAGATGGTTCTATTATTTTTCTTTAGAAAGTTTCAAGCTCTCACTGGCAGCAAAGCAACATTATCAGTACATATTTTTAATCCACTTGCAAAATGCTGCTGGTTTGAAGCTTGCATGCAATAATCACTTTCAATGTTTAAAGAGAGAATTTTGGAAAAAAAAAAGTACAACTGAAATCCCTCACATAAGATCAAAATAAACTAATTCTTACACTCACTATGCATTTTTGTCTGCAACAGCAAACTCAATAGGGTTCCAGTGTAGCTGTATCAGTAATGGAGCTTTATTATAATTGTCAAAATGGATTTTGCATTGAATGAGTGAATTTATGAGTAAGCAATGGGGTGGCAGATTGATCAATCCCTTGGGAGAGATCCTGCCTCTGCTCCACACTGTTCCTTCATTCATATTCCAAAGTTTGTGACACTGGCCCACAAATTTGGGAGCAGGAGGAAGAAGGGAAGAGGATATTTGTGAACTTTTATTTGAGTTTGAGGGCATGGGAGGGAATCCTAAGTAGGAAATTTTCCATATTCTTTGCCGTTGTGATTGGTTTTCCCAGCCTGCAACTAGAATCTGATAACAACAAAAAATTTAAACCATGTAGATATTCCAAGCAATCAGATCACAAGTAATCCAAGACAGAAGCATAAAATGAGGTGACATTAGGGAATTACTAAAAAAGTTGATATTAATTGCAAGCAAGACATTTTATAAATTAAAGCCTGTGTTTCCTGGTCAGCTTTATACGTGTTTAGAAACTACTACCACATTTAAACCCCATCTACTGCCTAAGGTCCATGCAAAGCAATTTAAGGCACCTGTCAATTATACACAGAACCAATGACAGTAATATGCAAGTGTAGACATGAACTTTATGTAAATAAATAATAAATATATATATTTATAGAAATATTTCTCATATTTCATCCCATCTTTGAAAGGTCATCTGCTTTGCCAGCTGTAGCTGCCAACCAGATACCAGGGATATTTGTGAAAGTTCTCTTTCCTTCTAGAGCAAAGGCAGGCTTTTCCCTCCATTCTAGTCAATACCAGGTACTGGGCTGGTATCCTGGAAGCATGATTTTACAGTACAAATCTGTATTTTCATACTTAGTGAAGGACACTTCTCTCCAGCTGAGATCAGAAAAGTTCCTCAGAAGACAATCTGATTGAAATCACATCCTTTTCCTGCCTGGAAAAGGAAAAGCCTTTCAGCCCATGCAATTATAATTCCTGATAATACAGTAAGGATCTGAAAGTAGGCCTCTATATCATATACTTACCAAATTCTTCAGTTCAATCTACCTCCCAAAGGTATCTATATGTTTTAAAATGATTAACTGTTTGTTTTGAGAGGGTAACCACTTTACCTCTTAAATCTACCTTTCACTGGTATAGACACTTAAAATCTAATGATAAGGAAACCATCTGCCAGTCAAGTCACTGTCCTTTATTTTTTTTTAAAACACTAAAATGAAACATACCCTTTAAAACTGAAACAAGGAAAAAGTAAACCACAAATAAATTTAGATTGGAAACAAAAAGGCAGAAGCAGAAAGTCAAATACTATTACATTGTAGATGTTCCTAATTAAATGTGAAACTGTGTCGTGGGTTTACCCAGGAAGGGTCAGTCTTGCAAGTGACCTATGGTGCAGGAAGCAGTGCACCTTGCTTCCTGGGAAACAGAGCCAGTGACCAGCTAGTTTTGAGTATTGATGAGTGTATAATCCAATTAAAAATTGTTCCGCCTCCA
>VZTJ01000745.1:207695-221345 GCA_013397795.1 Orthonyx spaldingii
TTTTCTCCTGGGCGGCTGCTAGTTCTGAGGCTGAAAACCATAAGAACTGTATTTCTTGTGGAGAAGTCAACACGGTAAAGCAGGAGAAAACTCCTCTCCCTAAATGAACTGAAGAAAGACTAATTTAGAAGTGGTAAACTGACTAAAAGTCAAAGTGTTGTTTTTTGGTATTGTCATTGAAAAAATGGAGAAGTGGGAAGAGCAAAGGTGTTCTGATGGTTTTGTTCTGGTTCTTAATTTTTTTCCTTCCTTTTAGGTCTGTTAACAAACTCTCTTTATATTCTTTAAAATTTGAGCCTGCTTTACCTACTCCTAATCCTTATCTCACAGCAAAATTAAATAAAATCTGGTAAGTGTACTGGCGTTTAGCCAAAAAACTCAGGTGAACGAACTCAAACCACTACAAACTGCCTCTACAGTTCTGTTCACGTTGAAATCACAGTTTATGTGCCCAGTTTTCATTCATTGATCAATATTAACTTCAATGTGTAAATAAATAACTTATAAGTATTAGCTTATGGTCTAAATAAGTCCTTAGATATCATTTCCCCGTTTTACACTATTTAATTCATGAGCACTAATAAAAGATCAAGTACAAATACTGAAATTCAATTGAAGTCTTGGATTTAATTTAAATTTGATTAATTTCTTTGCACACTCTGCTTCCTCACACTCTCCAAAAAGTGAAAACCAGTAACCTTCACAGAAGTTCAACACTCAGATGAAAAAACCTGATGGACAAGGAAAATATGTCATAACCATCATTCTGAAAAGTGGCTGCGACTTTGCACAGAGACTTCTCTCTCATCTCCTTGACAGGACACAGAATGTTTAAATGAGAACATCTGCAGCGTTCTTTCAATACTCTGGGGAAAGCATGAAAAGCAATATGTTACAGTAAGAGCAGAAGCAATGGGGATTCTTTCTTTGCAAGTCGGTCAAAATATCCTGCATGTAGGCATATTTAATTTTTTAAAATGAATTTATTTAGAATTCTTAAAGAAACCAGCTGTTGTTACTGTATCAGTGCTTGAAAATCCTCTGAGCCTAGCAGTTGGAAGCTGACATACTTATTCCATTAATTTAGATGACTGTGAACATTTCCCATAGAATAATTGTGCTGCATAATGCATGACTATTCATTCTCTAGTAATGTCAGTTGAAAGAAAGGAACAAGAGGGGAAAGAAGAAGGGGTGTTTTTGGTGGGGTTTTTTTGGGTTTGTTGGTTGGTTTTTGGTTTTTTGTTTTTTGGGGTTTTTTTGGTGCACTTGGAAATTAATAAAGTCCAAGAGTGTTAGTACTGCTTTCATAGGGCTTAAGTTGACACGCCTAGGTCTATGAACAATCCTCAGTGTTCCCTTTGGTTTCTACTAGACACAGAATCTCATATTTTTTTATAGTCTGGGTCTAATTACTTCCATGCTTTATGTTGGTTTTGAAAAAGAACACAGAACAAATCAGTATCCAAACTGTGGATCTGTCATCTGCCTAGTCATCATTAACTTCCTGAGGGAATTTAGTTTCCAAGGTGATATTAAACCTAGGAAATAGGTTGGTAGATGCACTTGATTTTGGTACTCTTAAAGCAGAAGAAAGTTTTATGGGGAAAAAACATCTCCAGAATATTTACCTTATCTCTGCCCTTCTCTTGTCTCCCAGTTTTCCTTCTGGATCTCTTCTTAAGGATATTGTAAAATACTGGAGAGTGGGATCCCAAAAGAGGTGGCCATTTGCAGAACTTACAATTTTCTCCAAAGTCAAGGCCAAGAGATTTCCAGTCCCTCTCTCCTCTCACCCAATTCTGTCTCTAAGCACTCAAACTAATCACATTCCAGCAGGACTTACAGAACACTGTCCTTCATTTCTTGTTGATCAGAATGTCTTCTGTCAGTGGAGTCCAACACAACTGGGTGCAGAAGGGCTCACATTTTCATATCATGCCATACATACCATAATTAATATAAAGGCTTATAAGGGGAATGAGAATGCTCACTAAACAGCCCATTTATAACAGCAAGCTGTTTTTCATCTAAGTTTCTATACTGAACATTCATCTAGAAGTCCCTTGTCCTTGCTGTCATACCATCCCTATGGATATCTATGTTGAAAGATTTAAGACAAGACACTTAGAATACCTGGGTTGCTATAGCGAGATTGTGCTTGACCTTTTTATGCATAAAGCAAGACCTCTTGGCAGACATTATCCAGAAGAAAATAACCCCAGGTTTTTGGACCACTTTAGGTCCAGTAAGGTGCAGATGTAGGCCTCTTGGCGGGTCTTCCCATTCAAAAAGCAGGTGTCAATACCGTGGAAATTCATTAAAGCATCCCAGTGATAGTGTTAATGTGGAGAATGGATCACAGACAAGAGCATAGAAATGCTGCACTTAGACACCCAATGTGGAGTTTTCCTCCTCTCAGCCTCAGTGCTCTCAAAACCTGTCCAATACAAGGGTGCAATTAAATGATGCCTTGAAATCTATTAACAACTGTAAACTACACCTTTAAAAAGAACTTCACTTTCCCAGCTGAGGGATTTCTTTTGCTTTAATGCAACATACCAAGTGTTTTACCCTGACTGACCCAAGAATAACACAGTATCAACAAACACCATGAGGTCCATCAACAACAATATCCCCTGTAACTCTCAGTAGAGATGCAACAGCAATGAACTTTATGTGCCACTGAGGCTGGGAGTAAATTTACTGAAATAAACTTACCAGAATAAACTTTGGGGGACTAAAGAAGTGAAATGGAGATACTCCTAACAGAAGCAGAGAAACTGAAAGAAATAAGAGAGAGAAATCAAGATTAAGCTGAAAGATTGGCTTGTTCTATGTGAGAATACGGCAAAATGGATTAAAACCATCTTTCTGCCAGGGAGCAATATAAGAGCAAAATCTCTTCAAAAAACCTTTGCAAAGCACTTTAGACTCAGATACAAGTAACTTCTCATGCTCTACAGGTCGTTGTCACTTCTCATTATCTTTAATCACAGCATAAGGCCATCAGAAAAATGTGGCGCAGTCATTCGTGCCATGGATCAAATATGACCAGGCCAATATAGCAGGATAAAAGAATCATTGAGAAAAAAACTGTAACATTTTGAATATATTGTATAAATTGTGGTGAATGCAGCCAGTGAAGAGAAACAGAAGTTAAAGGTCCAGTCAAAGTGAATTAAAAAACAGCATTCTTGCATACAAACTGCTTTAACTCCTCACAACATATCCTCAAGAGAAGAAAAGCCTGTACTGACTCTTATTTGTATGCAGGTTCATTGGTTGTTTTCTTTGAACAGAGATGGCAAGGAAATTCTGAAGAATTAGAGACTTATCAGTTCTAGGTGTCAATAGGTAGAGACTTGAAAGTCATCTTCCTATTGAGATTTTCAACAGTAAATGGCTTTTCTCTAATCAGTCTGCTTCTGAAGACAAGCATGACTTCACCACTATATGTAGCATTTAGAAACCATAATTGAGGTTACCCTTGATGACAATAGTAACAACAGTGGATTTGAGCACTAGATAACCTCTCTGCCTGTGATAAATGGGAAAATGAACAGGCAATGAAACAGCCATAAGAAACAGTCATGAACTCAAGTGACAGAAGGAATAAAATGACCACATTGTATAAAAGAAAAGTATGTGGAGTACTCAAGAATGAAATAAGAACATCCTACATCAAATATATGATACAATGGAGTTAATACAGAAACTCTATACTGAAAGCAGGGCAGTGTTCAGCACAAAAAAATCATGCACTCATCACACACAAATAAGGAAGATCATTAAAGAGAAATTACTACATGAGCCAGCACAACACTTAAAACCTCAGAAGAGTCCACAAAGGAGAGAAATAAAAGGTCTTATGTAAGAGGGTCTGGAGTATATTCAGAGGAAATGGAAAATATCTTCAGAAATAGTTTAAAAAAACCAATATTATCCTGAACAGAGGGGCTACAGCTATACCATGTTATAAAGAATAACCTGCTGGAAGAAAAAAAAATGGAAATCTTTCATTATTTCAGTACTTCAGCATTTCTCTGTATCAACATTGCCCCCATTGGTATTGATGATAATCTTCACAACTCTTCTGTGAATTACAACTGTTTTGGTGACATTAATATTTTCCCTCTGTGCTTTGTGCATTTATTTTTCTTTGAAGATTTTTTAAATTCATTGAGTAACCATAAAGGAAGTTGTTCCTCAGGAAATGCCCTTTTTTTGTGCTAGTACAATTTTTTGCTGTGAAACAGTTATATATGAGGAAAAAGTGTTCAATTTTGTATGGTGATGGTTAAAAATTGCTTTAATTCTTGAATACTGAACTCTATCCACATGAATGATATCCAAATGGAAATGAAATTTTCATGTTTTATTCCACATGATATTTAATACCCCCATCTCAGGTTTATGCCCAAGATAAGTTTTTATTTTTAAAAGACCAACATTGGAACTATTCACAGAATTTCTCTGTTAAAACCGATTCACAGTCCACCATGATGTTTACAACCAAATTGACTATTTGTACTGGAAAATCGTATTACTTAGTGTCCAGAGTGGATTACCTTTCCTTTTAAGATACTAGTGCCCAGGATTAGAAGCCTATCACTCTCTCCTTTCAGTTTACTACTTGTATATGTCACTTTGAATCACATAGCATATAAATTGCAAATCTAGAGATGAGCATTAGGAAAAAAGTCTCAAGAGGATTTCAATGCTTCTATTGTTGATTTAAAGAACATTGTAGAGTTAAAAAAGGCACAAATCCAATTTCAGGTCATGCATCAGCCTGCCCATGTGACTTAATTGCCTACTGGTTGATAGAAGAGTGAAATATTTGACCTGTAAATTCTCCCCGTACACACAACTTTAAAGGGGGAACTCTTTAATCTATGCCTCTCATAAGTTTGGGTATCAGTGTATTAACCAGTGGAAGTGATTCTTTCTGTTTTGCCTTTATTCTTGCAAAGGAAGACAATCATTAGTTTCCTTGTGCAAGGCAGCTTATAAGAGAGTTTCATTGCTCTTTAAACATTGAGGATAAAACTGCTAATTTTTCCCTCCCACAGGAGCCAAATAAGTGATGCTTGACTAAGGGTGTCAAAAGGCCTTTTTGACCAGTGAGCCTCTCTGAACCTGAATTTAAATGCTTTTTGAGGAAAGGGAAAATGGTTGTTTTAACAGGCTTCTCACACTTCAAACTCTGCAGTCAAACCTCAAAAACCTTCAGAGGAATTCATTGACAGACACAGCTGCTGCAGTGGGGGTGACAAAAATGGGTATGAATATTTTTTCCGTAGTGCTATTATCTGATTTTTCAATCACTAGCCATGGCTATTAGCATTTCCTATTTCTAAGTACTTCCTGTGATCAAAATGCATCAGAAATCATGTTCCAGTTTTCATAGGGCTGAAAAAAACATGCAAAGTTCCAATGCTAGGATTTTTTTTTTGCATTGTTTTTGCAATATTAAAAAATCCCAGCATGAACAATTAAGCTTCTGAGTCTACTGTGACATTATCATATAAAAACACTGCACATGCCTTCTGATTTCCAAAGCAAAGACTGTGGAACCTGATCTGCCATTAATAAAGTTTCCCAATTGCCACATAACTCTAAGATACAAACGACATTGGATGTAAAAGTCCATAAATAATGATGATTAAAAGCCACTGTTCCTGTACATCTGGGTTCTCTCACTGATATTTGGGAAAGTGTCAAAGGCACTAAATTTAATCCCTGGCTCTTTGTATGCACAATAATGATTTAGATAGCAGATAGTTTAAATCAGCAATATATGGGCACTCATCTGAAACCTCTCTATAAATCAAGCAATGAGACTCACCCAGTTATAAATCTAAGACAGAAAATCCAAATAGCAGATAAGAAATTGCCTCTTACACAGTACAAGCAGGAGGCATAAATGATTTCTCTCTATGCAAATAGGCAATTAAAAATTTAGAAGTAATTATTTTCAAGTTATTTATGCTCAAGTACAAGAGAAATTAGGATTTTGGAAAGAGGGTGGTCCACATTTGAAGTACTTTAGCATGGTCCCACTCATCTCTGCAAAATCCTTCACAGTCCATAGTCCAGCTCTGAAATGGAATAAATGTGCAAGATCTTATACACAGAATAAGAAAGAGTCAGGGCCCATGCTTCACTTCAGCTGGGATTTACACATTTAGTCTACCTCCAGCATAAACCTCATATGACTGTAGCAGCTGAGAAAACATTTGTTCCAACCACCCACATGTCAGAGTCAAAGCAAAGTGAAAGTGAAAACAACAGTAAAATCACCCTCTGCAATTTGCTAGAGCTCATTTATTGGAGCCTCCAAACTTTCTGCCAAGGGTAGGTGGGGTCTTTCTAGCTTACTTCTCTCATTTTAAACTTCAAACAACACAAGAGTATTTTAGATTTCTAAAGCTGAGGGAGTTTTTTTCTGAAGTTGGTCCCAATTATATAAAGCTATTTATTGTGATTGGCTATGTTTCACATTCAGAATAATTATTAAAGTATCACAACCTTAGTGTTGTAATGCATTTGAACACTGACAGTGTGCCCCAGCCAAAACCACCTGTAGTTATGCTTATCAAAGCCCTCAAGAATTCATCAAGGCCACTGAAATGTAAGCTGCGCTAAATTGGGAAAAGCTGAAAAATAGAATACCAAGACAGCAAGAAATAGATAAAGAAAGACTGTGCTGCACTAAACCAAGAAACAATTACATTTTCTGAAAAGTGCATGCAAAGCGCGTGGACAAGATAGAGAGACCAATCATGTAATGTGTGATCGCGTGTACAGCACTTGTAAAGGTATAAATAAGAGTGTTTTGTAAACAATAAATGGCTTCTGCGAAATCATATTGATTCGTTGTTCAGAAGTCCTGAACTGCCGCACCTTAGCGTGAAAAGAATACAGTACTGAGTTTAAGGTATCTTGCCTCCTGAGAATGATAGGGAACTGAAACTGGCAAAACTAACTAGCAGACTGCTTGAAATCGGAAAACAAACTTCTACAGCAACTTTTGTAGCGTTGATGATGTAAGGGAAGTGTTTTGGTCTCCAACAGTATGTCACAAAGATGATGTGTGTGGTATTTCCCTGTTGTACAGACCTTGCCACTAAACAGGTCCCGGCTCTTCAGTCAAGAAATAAAAACATCGAGACACACAAGTACAGAAGATTTGCAGCAAGAGAACCTAGAAAACAATTTCTGATTTTCCCCCCTAAGGATGCATAAAATAAAACAAAGCAGAAACAGAAAATTACAAAACTGTATTTGGATGAGATACTTTTGATTGTGCTTTTTACACAATTCTCATATCACAAAGTCAACTTTGACGTTGTAGTGCTGCCATGTCTCTACTTCAGTCAACAGTTTTAAACACTGGGCTTTGATATCCTTGTGTGTTAGTGATTGAAATTGCAGAAGCTGAAATTTATCATTCGTCCAGTATTTTTAGTCCTAACTCAAGGAATGTAGGCTTGAGACTTGCCAACACTGTTTGATAAAGATTAAGGTAGCAGTGACATGGCAAGTGCTTGCATCACCCTAAGTCTGCAGCCTTCCCAGGTTTGCAGTGTAGGAGCTGTTGGTGTTGGGAATATATTCATTGTGATGGGAATATATTCATTGTGAAAGGTAAGTCAATTGGATTAGGAATCTGGAGCAACTTACTTTTCTGCCTTGGAAATGTGAACATAGGATACATTAACAGCAATAAGGTAGGATCTTATTTACACATGGTTAATAAATTAACAATAATAAGCTATGATCAGGCATCCTAGTGTGTAATCCCAAAACAATACCTTACCTTCAGGTATCAGCTACAGTCTCATAAATCAGTGGAAGCACAGCAAGAAACAAGACAACAGAGTCTGGGTTTGGGAAGGTTTTAGTGGTGGTGATTTTTTAAATTTTCTTATGCTTGGAATTTAAACAAGGAAATTAAGGAATGAGAACTATTTTGATGCCTGCTTTGACGTTTAACATGTGACAAGGATGAAGTCAAGTATTCCAAATGAGAAGACAGTTGGGTTGAATCAGAACGAGAGCTAGTCCAAAAGTTCCTTGGTTGAAAAGGGGAGGTGGTAGGTGCAGTCGTAACTTCCCTCTGCCATATTTCTGCTGAGAAGTGTGTTAAGATCTTGTTTGCATAGGTGCACTTAGCATCTCATTGCTTCTCATTTTGTTATAACTGCCATTCTGCATTGCCAAAAATGGCTTTTTACAGTGAAGGCGAGTTTGTTAATCCTCCTATTTAAAAGAAACATACAGAGAGCTCAGCTGTCTCTAGCACTAGTTCATGATTTATTTTACAAGCAGTTTCACACAGCTCTTTACTAAACAGACATTCTTTGTGCTTTATTACAAGTTTGTTCCATTGAGTCATGCTCTCTGCGGGATGTTGTGTCTATATTTTATTTCACTCTAGCCATTAATTACCTTCTGGGCCCTGGATCGTGTGTCTCTCAGCCTCATTTATTACAACGGCGCCTGCTAGTGTTGCTAGTCAAGGGGCTGTCAGTATTTCCATTAGAAAACCCATCTCTCAGGGGTTTATAAGTCAGCTGTAAAGCTTTACTCCTGGCTGATGGCTGGCATACATGGCCACAGCCAGAAGGGTTCTTTCTTAAATTGAACTAGGAAAAAAAGTCCTCAGTGTTTTTAAGTCATAGAATCAGACGTGAGTTTTGACTCCGTGCTTATGAAACTCAGAAACAGCTTTATTTTTTTAAACCAAGTTTTGCAGGCTGCTTGTTGTAAGTCAGGGCTTGGGAGTCTGGCTATTTTTAAAGGATTCAAGTCATCCTTCCTCTTTCTGAACTTCCATCTATAACACCTTGCTTCTGACTAACAGGTCTGGAGTCTGCTCCTCTGAAGCTGCTGCTGTCTGAAGCAGTTTTTGAATATTCCTGCACATATATGCCCTTCCATTTAAGTCCAACAATAAAGAAATTGCTTTGTTCTGCCTATATCTCTGCAATCTTCATACTCATTTGTGTTTATTATCTCTATATCTCCATTTTACCCAGGGAAGTTGTGGATGCCCCACCACAAGAAGTGTTAAAGGCCAGGCTGGATGGGGCTTTGGGCATTCCCATCTAGAGGAAGGTGTCCCTGACCATGGCAGGTGGGTTGACACAGGATGATCTTTAAGGTCCCTTCCAATGCCACCCATTCTCTGTTTCTATGAGTTTGAGCAGAACTGGGAGGAGGTAAACTCATGAAATTTCCATACAGCAACTCCTGATTTCTTCCCCATTTAGAACCAAAATGAGCATCCTGGAAGCTTCTTTGTAAGGACTCTGAGGCAAGATAGGACAGCCAGGGCCCTAAAAGTTCAAGCAGTCAAGGAGTAATCAGGAGCCTCAGAGAACCAGCACTTGCCAGACAGGGTTTTAACACTGCAGCATGCAGATGTCTACTCCAACTTAAAATTTAAAGCAAGTCCTTCCAATTTTATTCCAATAAATCAATGAATGGTTTTACTGCAACCTTTCAATGGCAGGCACTATCCAAAAAGAAGTCCTTACAAGCTATGTGGTATGAGTAGCTATTGTACAAAAAAAAAATGTGCAAACTAGACATGTGTTTGATCCCAGTGTTCTTATCATGGGAAAGTATCTTTACAGCAAAAAAAAGAAAAGGTACATATCAACAACTATATACTATAATTGTACAAAACAATTGGAAGACAGTTGTTTTAACTAAATGCATAAAGTTTATCCTACATCACTTCTCAAATAAGTTGGTTTTCTTACACAGGAGCATGTATGTGCTACCAAGGAGCTTATGAAAAATAAGCCTGAGGTATAGAAAGGAAATAAGCTACAGAAGACTTTTTATAGTCTTGATTAATCTGCATTTTGATTTATTAACAGTATAGTGGTGGAGAATAAGACAGTTATCAACCACAGACAGAGAACTGAAAATTAAATTACTGCATTTATGAGTTACAGGTAGATGAAAGTGAACACTTCTTTGGCATGGTAAGGAGTAAGTAATGAGATTGATAAAGACATGAGCACCACTAAATATGCTGAAAAAATTCCAGTTAAATAGAATTACCACCTATAAAAATCAACAGTCCTTGTCATTAAGCTTTATTTTTCTTAAACTCCCTAGGATGCATCCTGGTTTTTCAAACTTCTTGGGTAGATGGTAGGTTGCTTATTTCAATGCTGTCATGTAAGAGAAGTGGCCATAAATTCTGAAAATTCATTATCCTCATTCTTTTATTTTAACTGGTCAGAATATTCTGCTATATTTTTGTCATCTAAAGAGAACAGAATTGCCAATCACTCCTTTATACTATCAGTAAGGAAGAACATTATATGGAAGATGAGGTACAGAGACCAGAGGACAATAAAGCTATAAAAAATAATTTACATTATCCAGGTGAAAGAACATATTAGACCAAAGGGAAAGGAAAATACTAGTGGAGGGAAAAAGTCTTTCAACTGCATATGTAGAATTCTGTGTCAATTGTACAACCATATCAATTATTAAAATAATCTTAAACAGTTAAAAGATAACCCAACTGAACCAAGGCTTTGTGACCCCTCCTCTGTAAGCATTCTTTTCAGATGTTCCCAAGAGCATTGTCACTATCCACTGGGTCTCATTCATAGAAAATTACTCCCTCTGCAGTAAAGACAGTTAAGATATTTTACATC
Organism: Orthonyx spaldingii; assembly: GCA_013397795.1. NCBI lineage: Eukaryota > Metazoa > Chordata > Aves > Passeriformes > Orthonychidae > Orthonyx > Orthonyx spaldingii. Next base: position 218,387 of record VZTJ01000745.1, read on the forward strand.
ACAATAAATAGGGCGAGGGAGTGTTATAGCTACAGAATCAGAAATGACTGTCTGGCTATAAAACTGGCCATAAGTGTGAAAGATAGATATGGAAGTTTTGTCATCTGCTGTTTTAGGATTTGGATTTGGGCTTTAGTTGCTTCATCCCTTGGAGTTTTGCATCCCTTGGAGAAGGGGACTGAACATGTGAACCTCAGCTCAATATTGAATACTAGACATATATTCACCTCATACAATTCCCTCATTTTTGTAGGCCTAATATTTTGGCATCATTATTATCTTCATAAGCAATTCAGGTTTTTTGCTGTGCTAACCTTAAAAAATCAGCCTGGTTCATTCTCTCTGCATCTGTTTGAACTCATCAATGACAAAAATAAATCTTTACACAAGAAGAATATAGGGCAAGAGCGCCACCTCTAAACCCAATATCTTTCACTGATCTTACATTTCTACCTCCAGTTCTTTTTTAGTGGGAAGAATGGTGTTTACTTTTATTTTCTCTTCAAGGTTTACTGTGGCATTAAAGATTCACTTCAAACTAGAAGGGGTAGCTTTTATTCCATGTTCATATACAGTCCACAGCAAGCTTACTGTCCATAAATCAAACTGATATTTCTCCATAACTCCTCTCAAGCTATTCTGCTCTCTTCTCTAATTCAGAGAGGAATTGTCAGTCATGACAATCAGTTTATGATTCATTTTCAGTTTATTACCTTGGTTGACTTAGCAGGCTTCCCTGCTAGCTCTAACTTAGACCTGCCATTGTAAAATAATCAGAAGTGATGCCTCAAAGTATTTACTGCTGGGGGTTTATTAAAACTAAGTTTTGCTCAGGACAACAAGCAACATACCTAAATGAAGATAATGAAACCTTCAGTCAGGAAAGAAGACTTTCCCAACTGCAGACAGCCATGGATTGTGGCAATTTTTCTACAATTCATGTCAATTATGAAACAATAAAAAGTGAATAGGCAAAAATTTCATATTAATATTGCCATCTCTGCTCCTCCACCACAAAATTCAGAAGGCAGATTGACAAGTGATATAAATGCCTCCTATGCCAGTATTTAAGATTATTTGCCCTGGCCACTACTAGGATAACAAAGAAGACACAAACCATTGCCAAAAAATACTGCATTATCAACGTGCTTTTATTTTAGGCACCTCCAAGCAGCTAGAGAAAAAGTGGCAGCCTTTAGCAAGCTATTCTTTCTAGCAGCAAAACCTGTGAGGAATCTCTTAAATTCATTAAGTCTCCTAAATAAACTCAGTGTGTGACAGCAAACTATGAGAATGAAAATGGAGAAGGCATCCTGAAGGTTTTGAAAAACTGGTCCTAAATATCAGAAGTTATAAGGCACCCCTTTGAAAAGCTTGAGATAGTGAGAGCTAAACTCACCAGGGAAACAATTTATTAAAGTAAGAACATATCCTAACCATGACAGAAGCCTGCTTGTTTAATTTGTACTAGTTTTTAAAAGTAATATTGTTTAGAAGGATGAAGAACTCTTGAACCCAGAGCAAAGCTCAAAACCTTCAGTAAGAAAAGCACATATTTATTAAAATAAAAATATTTGTATGCATGAAACTTGCTTTAAAAGCAATTAGAGATGTATAAAAGCTGTTGGCTTTAGAGATGGATTTATCCAGGATACATTTAATGAAGTTTTTCTGAGGTATTTTTCACCTGATTAGCAGTGATAACAGAGCCATCCTTTGCATTAATTTGTGATTTCACTGAGATACCACTTAGAAACACAGTGATCATCTCTGAAATACTCTATAGCAGGGATACCACAAATATGTACCCAAGCCACACTTCGGCTGTGGCTAATGGGTGAGTGGAGAGTTTGCAGGGCTGAAAGTCAAATGAGGTGGAATATAAAACCTAAACTTCTGCTTTGGAAAAAAAATTATCAATGCACAAGTGATAGTGGACCTAAAGAGACCCAAATTCAGAATTATATTACTTCCAATCTAATAGCAGGTCCATAGTGTTTGGCTCAGAGGGTTTGACTAAGGTTTAGACCTTTCAGTTCACATTTGTGTGAGAGAAGTGCTATCCAGATCCTGCCATTGGTCACAGCAAGGTGCAAAGGCAGCTTTTCAATGTGACCCTAAGATATTATTCACAGGGAAGTGACCTCATTTGGCTCAGAATCATTTTGCAAGTCTGCAAACATACACTCAAAGTCTGGGACCCTTGCTAATGGTCCTGAATACTTCACTTTCCCATTTCAGGCACATGAGCAGTCTTTAATGCCTATTCATAGTCAATTAAAAATTAAATTTTCTCTTGCCACATCTGGTAAACCAGTAACTGTTAAATTAATTTGAGCATAGCCACTAAGCATATTTATAAATAATTAGTAACTCATAGGTGTTGCACCACAGAGCAAAATGCTGCAGTTCATTCAGCATTTAGTCTTTTTAATCCTCTTCTGATACAAATGAAAATAAAATCATGCATTTTAATAGACTGATACCAAAGATTAGCGTTCTACAGATCTGTGGTACACTGTCTTCTCCGGGACACCCAAAGCACTGTGTACACAAACAGCTCTGGACTGGAGCACCAGGGTTGGCAGTGACTACAAAGGGACTCATGGAGCAAGCAGGAATCTGGAAGGGGGGAAAGGAGATGATGAGTGTCTCTATCTAATGGAATGTTTCAAAACCACTTGGGTTATGTATCAGTCTGTCTGCTTCTGGATACTCTTCTTGGCTTCCAGGGGAATAGGGTCCTGTCTTGCAGCAGGTGGCACTCTTCCCTCTGTTTAAATAAATATGAGCTGTGTTGAAGCATTCCATGCTGGTCCTCACTAGCACTGGCACATGCTTCTTAAAATATTTCCTGATGTCAGGGGCTGCCTGGTCTACAAAAGCATTCACTGCAAGTATGTCATTAAAGTTTGGTGACAGCCACTGTCCTGCTGAGTGAGCAGACCAGGTCATAGCC
>VZTJ01000745.1:221647-256994 GCA_013397795.1 Orthonyx spaldingii
ATAGCCAGACAATCTTCCTGGCATGGTTATTGCAAACTTATACTGTACCAAACAATTTCTCGTAGTTTTGCGCAGTATTGATAAAGGGCATCTCCTTATCCATGCTGGGTTTATTTCTCATCGCTTCAAACACTATGACGGACTTGAACACCTTTCTGTGTACTAAAAAAGGGACTCCCCACTTCTTATGCAGTACAAGGGACACCATCCTATCCCCATGCAAGTCTCCAAAACCCATCTGCATCCTAGAGAACATAGAAAAGCATAGTCCTGCAGAAAATAATTTCTGCAGGGTCCAATCCCACAAAAACTATTTCATGGGAGTATGTGGACCGAAGTGGGAAGCATTTGAATCCTGAAAGAAGAGATTTCAGTAAGTGCACAAACAAATTCTTCTCAAACATTTGCAGAAAGTGAATTAAAATGATAGAATAGTTGAATTAACTTCTCTGTAAGCTTTACCCAAGGGTGTGCATGACTTAAATTATGTACATAAAATAAAAACAGGATAAAAAGCGTTTTGTTCTGATTTTCATACATTGATCAAATGTATTGGAAGGATGAATTCATTCTTTGCTGTTTTCTAAGCTAATACACCATACTAAATATGTAAATGCTGTCTCTAATTAATTAACTACAATTCAAGCTGCAGACAAGCTGTTGTTCTTTAGGTATTATATGGATTGAAGTCTCTGTCATTTTTGTTTTAACTGCACCATTATCCTCCACCAAAATGTTTGATTTATGATACAGATACAGTGGAAGTTTTAAGTTTTATCCCCAGATGTCTCAAAAAAATAAAGACAAAGCAAGCATGCAACTAGGAATGACACCAAATGTCAACATCTTAGCAGTTTATACAAGAAATATACTCACATGGGTAGCGCTGTGGAGGGCCAGGGCAAAACAAAATAGATGAATCACCCACAGAGGGGAAAAGGCCATTTTGGGGTGATTATATACTAAATTTTTAATGGAACCTTAGTCATTCAAAAACAGCTTTTTTTCCCCAAACAAAGTCAACATATTTTTCCTCCACTTTACTGTGACCTTGGCCACAAGCATACATCCTTCCTGAGAAGCAATTCTAAGTCAACAACATAAGCTTCATTATTGCCTACATTTTTCAGACAAGAACAACGCACAGCCCAGATCCATGCTTGAGACCCTTGTGAACTGCTAACATCCTTCTGTACATGGAGGGGCTTGGAGGAAAAGCAGCATGATTTGGGTTGTCAGAATTCACATAGTTAATTTAGCACTGGCATAAGTGTGAACTTAAAAATGTCACATCAGAGCTGTCAGACACAGCTATGATGCTATTTTAACCCTTCAGTTAATAGCATAGTACTTAGAGTCACCTGATAGTTATTCAGTGGGCAACAAATTTCGACTGGATAATCAAGAAAGTTGGAGTTGGTCATGATGCCCACCTGGCTGCAGGTAACATGGAGCCTGTTGTTCCTAGGCAAGCAAACCTGGCAGAGGAGATGCACTTCATGACTGCAAAAGCCTCTGCACAAAACAAAACCCCCACATTTCAGCCCAGCTGCCCTACACACATTATCACACACTGTGCTAGTCAGAGAAGAGGTGCCACAGCCCATACAGAAAAGGAAAATGAGCCCTCAAATCTGACCTGAGAGTTTACATATTTATAGATTAGCATAGAGGAACCTGCATCCTTACTGCCATGGCTCTTAATGGGACATCACATAGACTCTGCAGAGAAGTCTCGTTCATGCTCAGGGAGATTTTATCCAAACTTTGACGAGTGAATCTATTACGTTGCCTGTTGAGTTTCAGCAGAAAAATATCTAAACATTCTCTGAAGGGTAAGTTTAGACACTGGTTTAATAAAATCTTTTTATTTGTATGGAAATACATAAAATAAATATGACAGATGTTCTTTTCAGCTACTGATGCACAGAGAAAAGCAACAGAGACAGTATGGAAAGTTAGTTGAAGAAAAAACAATTACAACCTCACAGTGTCCTGTAAAACTGAATCAGTGGATCCTTGCCAAATTTTGCTGGGCAGAAACAAGAAGGAAAAAACAGTAGTGTTATAGAAATGTCATAAAATTCTTATTGACATTTCCAGAACAAGTTTCTCAATGTTTTCCCCAAAGTATTTTTAATCATTTACTACTGTAGAAATAAGTCAATATTAAAATGAAATAATTACTAGTCTAAAATTGCTTTTCCACTGTATTTGATTGGGAGAACACAGAAACCAGTGGACTTATTTTAAGAGAAAAGGGAATTGTTGCATTTTTCACAAGGCACTCTAACCATACAGTCAAATTTAGACAACACAGTTAAGTGTTCTCACATGGAATTGCTCAGGCCAGTAGCTCTGGTGCAGATCCCAGTCTGACAGAGGATGCTACCTGGAAGTTCCAGTCCCAGCTTTCTGCTGACCAAGGACTGAGGAGCACCCACCATCTCTGCCACGCATGGGGGACACCCTCCCAGCAGCTCTGCCTGTTTGTTCCACACATACGTTCTGACACTTGAGCTCTGTGTCCTCAGCTGGACCTTTCCCAGACGTCTAATCACTGCACACTGACCCACAGGACCAGGAGGGAGAGAGAATGCTCAGTGCTCTGTCAGCTAAGCAGGGAAAGCAGCACCCTGGGGCAGTAGTCACAGCCCCACCAGCAAGCGGCACTGGAAAAAGTGGCATCAGATGCAGGGTGGCATCTGAAGGGGGTAAAACCCCTTACATGATAAAGCTCTAGGACAGCAAGTGATATAAAACTGCTTTGCTTTCCCTGTGGAAAGGAAAAGGGATCAAGTTCACCTTTGTCATTTTTATTCTTCCAAAGACAAACCTCTGCAAAAGAGAGGCTGACTAAACCTCCCAAATCTACTGTGGCTATGGTCAAGCTTTTTGTACTGAATTAAGAGTCTGAACACAGCAGTGATCAGTGGCTGTGGACAGGGAGTATCTGTGCCTCAGGCAGCCCAGTCCACTCTGGGTGAACAAAGAGCAGAGCAGCTTCTCTCTCATGCTTCAAATGGTGCAAAACATGTTCTCACCAACGCTGCTCATGGAGGTTCTGGGGCTAATGACCAAGAAACTGCTGTTTTCTGATCTTTGGAGAGCTTGTGCCACTAGGGTTTTAAGCTTTATACTTAAATTATGAAGAATCTGAGATTGTACTTAAATACTGCAGCAATATGGGCAGATGCTAAGTAGCAGTGATTAATTTGCTGCCAGAAAACCCATATTTAATCTGAGTGCAAATACTCAGAATTCAGTAATTCTGCTTAGTCATTCACATTCCTTCCAATTTGGAGATAATTTTGAAAAAAAATTACAATTCAAAACAGAAGTGTTGTTGTTCTATCCAGCTTTGAACTGAGGTGCTACCTACCAGAATAAATCAGGAGGATTTAACTGGCTCCATTGAAAAGAACAGGTCAAAAGCAAATCTGTCTGCTTATATAACTGCTATGTAAAAATGCTCTATAATTAGATTTCTATATCCATAGATACAAAAAAGGGGATCATTATACCTGCTCCTCCCAAGAAATCTTGGTACTATTCAGTAGTTGACTGTCCATTTCTACTTTCCCTAAAAATGGTGGTTACAAGGACTCATCTTCAGTTCTTAGCTACTTGACAAGGATTAATCAGTGCTTAACAATGCAAGTTGAACACCTTTTTTAATTATTACTATTAGTGTTGAAATGTCTGTCTTAAGAGTCCCAGGCTTTTTCAGGATAGCCAGATGCCTCAGCCTTGCAACGAGGGGGCAAGAGTGAAGGAATGAGAACTGCCCACACAGTAGGGGAGATGAGGAATTTAATTTCTAATTGCAGACACGAGTTTGTCTCTTCACTCTAAGTACCAGCTGCAGAGAGGCAGCAAGCCGTGTCTATTCTTAAAGGATTTGTTTGGTGGTGGGCAGATGCAAGCTTTAACTTTAAAGAGGAAGAAAGTAATAAATATTTAAAAACACCCACAGGTAGTTTGTGAAGAGTAGTTAACGTCTGTTCAAGCTACAGAGGATACTTCAGAGAGAGAAGGCCACCAACAATTTGCCCATCATCACTTGCACAGCTTCCACTTCAAACATAAGGTGCTTCACTTACCTTCCTACAGTTACATCTGCCAATATAATTTGTCCATTTGGAATAGAGAAATGCCTCATCATCAATGCCTCACTAAGTATTAAGAGCTGAAATCTCTGTCATGAACCACTTGAAATGCAATTCCTCTTACTTTAGCAATCAGACTTCAATCCACGAATTTTATGTCTTAAGATGTTAAAGATTTTTCCTACTAATAACACACAGGAACACAACCAAACCTGAACAAGCCAAAGCCTTTGACATACTGCAAGTGGCATGCACTGTCAAGTTTACCTTACATCCATCTCTTCTCCACGTGACTGAGATAAACATGGGTAACAATGAGTGGGAGAGCAGTGCATCAACTGCTCTTCAGAATCACTTAATTTATTTTGTTACTTTTTTCTTTTAGAGGCAAGAAGTTTATATTTATAGGGCTTAGAAACTTATGATTAGCTGAGATTCAGATCTCATCTTGCAATACTGGGAATTGATGCCTGACAATTGACAGTCTGCCAAGTGTAGGTAAGCACCTAACAAAGTTTCTCTCCCTTGGATTTGGTCACTTAAATATTTTGAGAATTTGAATTAGAGAAGAGACTTTAACCCATGCTTGCTCAAGACACTAAGTAAAGCAAGAAATACTGCAAACTTTCCCTAGAATGTCAGCAAGCTCTCAGAGCTAAAGTAACATCTCAAATGGAAGGGAAGGGACACAGAGAAGTTAATAGTGTAGTTTTTTCAGCAACTACTATAGCACAGTTTCAAGTGGTAGCTTATAATGCTGCCATACAGTCCACAGGCTTGTTTGCCCAATGCTCAGGACCCAAACTCACGACAACAAAAAATTCTGGGAAAGCAGACACTTATTCCTGGATTTAAGACCCCTATGATTTTTGCAAACTTGCCCTGTTAGGTGACATTTACAGGTTTAACTTCGTACAAACTTTAAACCATTTCTGATGAGTTTTACATACACAGTGGAATTCCTCGGGGCTATTTGGAGAGCAGAAGAATTTATGTGTGGTTTGACCCCGGTAACATCTATGGAATTGAAATATTTCTTTCCACAGAGACTGAAGTGTGTATATACCCTCATACCAATCTCAGTAAAAAGGAGGCAATGACTAGGCTGGCTCTGTATGACCTTGCTTCCAGATTTTGCAAAGCACACAGTAAAATAGCTTAAATCACAGTTCGTGATGCCAGGGACTTACAAAAGGAAAGTGAAAAAGTCAATTCTGATAAAAGAAGCTGCAGCACATGCATAGAAAACCAGTTGACAAGGTGTGTGCAATTCCTCAACAGGGTAGACCACAGGCATGTTGCAGGTTTCTCACATCCTCTCTCAGGATCTACCTCCACTTGCTCCTACAGCTGTACTTTCTCCTTTATAACATCACAAAATGCCCTTGAACCCGCAGCTACTTTTCCACTCACCCGACATGAAATCTGCTGGTTCCAAAGCAAATAAGCAAAACGCATACGGAAGGAAAGCAGAGAGCATAATTCTCTCCCCCTGCTGAGCATCGTGGCCTCAGACTGCAGAACAAGACCATGAAGTAAAGTAACCCAGAAGCCCCCTATCCCAAACCAAGCCAGCCTTTGCACAGAGCCCACCCACCACCTCCTTGAACTACACTCAAAAGGTTTTCCTGTGTTCACAGGGCACTAGACACTTCAGAATCAAATGCATACCATCTTGGAGATTTTACTGTTTAGGTGATGCAAAATATGGCAGAGATTATGAACCAGTGAAGACATACCTTACCCCTCGTGGTTTTTTTAAATCATAGATCAGCCTAATAACAAAACATTTGCATGGTTCTTAAAGTATAACATGAAACTACCATTATTCTGGTTGTGATTCATATATATTGAAAACCTCTTTCAAAACTTTGCTCTTTCACCTGTGAACTGCAAGGATCTATTTTTCTAGTGAAGCATATTAAGATAGGACTACTCTGGAACCAGTTTTTTCCTCCAAATATGCCAATGTGCATGCCTACTGGATGTACCCCTTTTCTTGAAATAATTTCTGAATTATAGTATGAATTCTACTAAAAAGAAAAAAAAGCAGAAATATGAAGATTGAGTGATTAACCAACTGCTTCATTCATCCAAGTTATCACAAGACCTAAGGAAACACTTCAGTGGGTAAGTTTATCACTGTATGTCTAAGCTTATCATATCATCTGGTTATACTTAGAATCTCATATCAAAACCATTCTGTCATTGCAATAAATGTGTTCCATGACACAGAAAAGTTACTAGATGTGAGAAGACAGTGTCATATGAGCATATAGACACCAGATGGATAATGTAGTTCTGAGCATTGTAGCACACAAGTGAACACTATTTTCCAAAACTTCTTTTCCTTCTAGTGCTCTGGAGGTTAGAGGAGAGAAATAATGTAAATGTTTAAGTGTTTGCCACCTGCATTTTAACAATTTGATGTGAAATTATACTGTGAAATTTTTCTGGATTTTCAAATGGTATGCAGTATCTTGTTAGAATGATGTGAGAAAATTCCTTTAAGGCTTTTTCTCACATTATTGTAGTTCTTTTATTACAAAAAATACATTCATCTAAATTTTCAGAGCAGTGATTGTCCAAAAACAGGAGATAATCAGGAGACAAGTAAGAGCACTTTTGCATTCACTGCCATCACCAAATGTAGGAAACTTCGCGTGTTTTTTATCTTAGGACAGCTTTCAGTGTAATTGTTGGTTCCACCCTGACTACTCTCCAAAACAGAAGGAAAGTGATGTTGCCACAAGATAACAAGTCATGGCACAGAACATCTAAAAGAAGGAAAAACTGGAAATGGTGTAATAATGATAGTCCATCACCTAAATTCTGACACTCTTGAGTAATTTGGGAATGGATGTCCATCCTTTCCTCAAGCCACTCTGATTTTTCTGCTTCATTTTTATTTTCCTTTGATCTTTCACTCACTTTGACCAAAATGAAATGCAGGCTTAAGATCTCCATCAGGAGCTGGATATCAGGTAAACTTTAGAGCTGTCAGAGTTAGCTCAGTCAGCTGCTGTAAGTGCAGAGATGTACAACACAAGGGTATCTAACATATAAATCCTAATGAAGAATCTGTGAGGTGGGACACCCAGTTTTGGTGAACTGGACCAATCAGAAGTCAGAGTGAATTTTCAGCTATGTTCATAACTTTAAGACTTTTACCAAAATAAAAAAAAAAAAATAAAAAGAGGTAATAATTACAAAATACCTAAACTACACAAAGTAAATTTCAAAATTTCACAAGAGTAAAGGTATTTTCTTGATTTATTTTGCTTCCTATAGCAGCAGGGGAAAAAATTATACTAAAATTTTGAAATACTGCACTTCTAATAGCATCTGCTATCCCAGAGTACTTGGAAAGCTACTTAGCACATGCTTCTTTATTAACATAGTTAGTTTTTCCCACCACAGCAATACGAAATCAAGAGGAGGAATCTGGTTGTAGACTATCTTTCCTGAAATATAAGCAGTCCAGCCTTCAGTGCCTAAAGCTCCATAATCTTCTACAGCTGAAGAGGGTCAGTAATGGCTTCAACAAATAGCATCTATTCTTCCTTTTGACTAAAATAGCATATCCCCCAGAGAAAAAAAAAAAGTTCCCTGTGGCTGAAGACTTGTTGAGGTTTGTGAATCAAGACTTCCAAACCACCAGCAACATTGTTCTGCCACTCCCTACCTTGAGTATGAAGTCCCCCACCCGAATACAGATCTGGGAAAGCCATGATTACAACAGCTTGTGAAATCTGTCAGGTCACCGAACAAGGTGGGAAGGAAGGCTGCAGATTTTCCTGATGTGAAAAACTGAGGGCATTAAAGGACAGTTCTGGGGTTCCCGAGAAATCCTGCAAAGACAAAGAGAATCCACACGGGGAATGTATCTCTGTATCTTCTGACATTTGGATAAGTCTAAGAGAAAATACAAATCTGATCAAAAAAGAACCACCTCACACCCCACAAGCAAATCCAGTTCCACTTATATGCTTGTAGTAAAAATTAGCTGGGCTCACATGGCAGCCAAAGAACTGAAACATCAGGTTAAGAAAAAGATGTAATGTTTCCTTACCACTCCACTGAGTTACTATACCAAAATATAATTAAATTATTTAGACAAACACCAATTCCAATTTGTACTTTTTTCTCAGCAGATTAGAGAAATTGCACACAAAGCAGCTTGTTAAGAAATAAGTAATATTTTTAAAAGGCACTTAACAATCTGTCCTTGCTACAACTCCTTTCCAACCAAATTGTACCTGTAAGGTTATAGTACAATTGCTTTGAAATCAAGAAAACATGAGTTGCATATTTTTATTACATGTGGGATGCATTACAATACAATTACTGCATATATACACAGTTTTCCTTCACTGCCCTTCATAAAAACTCCAGCAAAGATGTCTTATATGTACATAGTATAAACTTACTTTGAAGTCCAATATGTTCAATGGCAGAAAATCAGCATGGACAGAAGAATGAGTTTTGTTCATCATCTTTTCATCGTCCTGTGCAACAAAAATGGGTTTATGAATGTCCTTGTGACATTTTTGCCTTCAGACCAAAACTTCGCTTTAAGTACTTTATTCTCCTTTAAAGTGGAATCTACTTACCTAGAGGGAAAAGATCCCAAGACTTGCCACAATCAATAATTCTTACAGTAAATCCCTTGTCAATGCATACAACACCAAGGCAATCTGTGCCTGGGATTTTCATTTCCCCATGGGCAGCACTGAGGTGCCCATTTATATCACTTTGTGCTCAGATATTAACATTAAACATTGCTGGCTCTTTCTTCCATAAAGGGCCGCTGGTACCAGTGTAGAGGCTATTTTTGTCTCATAAATAATCAATCTAAAATCTGTTCAGCCTTTCTGAAGACGTGTATTTGTCACATGTCACGTGGGTGGTTGAAGAAAAATCATGAACTAGATCATAGACTGGACCTTAAAGATCATCTAGTTCCAACCCCCTGCTATGGACAGGAACATTTTTCACTACATCAGTTTGCTCCGAGCTCCATCCAGCCTAGTCTTGAACTCTCCCAGGGATGGGGCATCCACAGTTTCTCTAGGCAACCTGTGCCAGTGCCTCACCTCTCTCACAGGGAAGAATTTTTTTTTTAAATAAATCATCTAAACCTACTTTTTCAGTTTGAAGTCATTTCCCCTTGTCAACTGCACCACTCAGCTTGGTGTCATCAGCAAGTGTGCTGAGGGTGCACTCGATCCCTCTGTCTGTGTCATTAATGAAGATATTAAATAGCACTGGTCCAATACAGAGCCCTGAGGGACAGCACTTGTCACCAATGTTCACTGTGACCCTGAACCATTGATCACGACCCCCTGGATGTGACTGTCCAACCACTTTCTTATCCATCTAACAGACCATTCATCAGACTATCATATCAGACTATTTTTAAAAAAGTGATATTTGGATTATCAGAGCTTGTTGTCATTCACATATTTTCCAGTATAAATTATGAATTGCCTTTTCTGAAGCATCAGGTCACGGTTCTTATGGGCTCCCACATTAACTTGCAAGATGGTCACAGATGACATGAAGACATCAGACATGCTTTCCTCCAATGCCTTTGTCATTCCCTGTTACTCAGTGTGTGACAGCACAGTTGTTTTCAAAAGTTAGGCTGAAGGAACACATGGATCCATGGTCAGAAGCACAGGTACTGTCTTCCTGGACAGGTATAATTTATGTTGAATTTCCTGTTTTTGTAACAGAAGCAGAGTGTGCACCTAAAATCAAAAGGCTCAAAGTATTATGAAAATACATAAGTAAGAATGAACATTAGTCCTTTTCCATGAAGTTTCAGATATATTCTATAGCAAAAAATAGCCTTTCTACTCTGAAGCTGTGTATGCCAAAAGTTTAGAGAATTCCAGTATATTCAGGATCACAAAATAATTTTATTAATGCTCTTCATCAAACTAAGTCATTATTCAATCTCCCTCAATTTAGGCATGGCAAGCCTGACAGGTGCTTCAGGCAGGAATATATCTAGTTCTTAGAGACAGAAACACATATTCAGCCTTCTTAGTGAATTCAGTCAGGTCAGACTTGGTTTTCTGAAGATGTTGGAGGCAAAAGAACTTAGTAAATGTACATAAGAAATTGAATGGAATATGAGAAAAAGTCTGGGATTTTTACTTTTGCTAAATGCTTTTTGCTCTGTCTGAAAGATAGTTTGTACTTTTCAATCTTTTGACTTGCCAGTTTAGATACAATTAGCCTAATATTAATTCATCATAATTAGCAACACTCACCCTACTGCAGTGTCTGTTGAATTATAAGTAACAGGAAGAGTCAATGTATTATTCATCTTGTTGTTAACAAGAAAAATTAAAGTGGTTATAGCAGAGGTCTGAGCACCAGAATTTCACTGTTCCACCCTCAGTCCTGTGACAGCTCATTACAGAAACTCACATGGGTCAATTTTTCCCAGACTCCTTTATCAAACCTGTTCAGGGAAGAGGATACAATACTAAGCTCAGATATTTCTGCATAACTTTGGGCCACTCTGCTTGAGTTTCACATCTATCAAATGGTAAACACAGTAAATATCATTCAATATCATTAGACATTTGGTTTAAAGTAGCAACCAGTCATGCACACAAAAAGTGAATTTCTAAGTAGACAGCAACATAAGATTGCAATTCATACTTTTCTTAGTAATAAAACTGCTAATCTAATTGTCTGCAGTTTAGGATATCAATGTCTTCTGGGCCAGTCTACTGTGCAGGAAGCTAGAATTTGGAAAGAGCTCCATAGGAGCATACTTTACATTTTCATCTGTGCTGACACTATTATCAATGAAGATGAAATGCAGTGAAATAGAAGCAAAAGGAAAGATACAGTGGGTTTGTTAAAATCTATATGGACATTGAAAAGAGAGACAGACAGAAGGCCTATCAATCTCTTTGGCATTTATAAATACCACCAGGCAATATTTTTCCAAAGATATTTTACTTCAGATTCATGTGCATAATATAATCAACATCAATTAGTGTTTGTCATCAATATTTTAAAGTTTATTACTAAAACTAGATATTCGATTTCTTAGCTAAAAGTAGAAGCTAAGCTGTACTAGATAAGGGTATGCAAAGAGAATTATTTGACAAGAAACAATGTAAAACTAAAGGAGCCAAACATATCATGCCAAAAAAAATGGGCTGGAAGAAAAGAACCTGCTGCTTTTCTCCCTGGAAAAAAAAAAAAAAAAAAAGAGGGGTGTCACTGTTGAACCAATAGCGGAGCAAAAGGACACACAAATGGGTGAGAGAATGCTGAATGAATTTATTTAATTAATAACAGATTTTATATACACGCGAGAGGATTATTCGGATTGCCTAACAATCATCCACCCCCCAGGACTGATTCGCCCAGGCATCTGACCGCCTGTTTCCAAAGCTACTCTCAGTAACATGGAACTTATCTTATATTAAGTAAACTGTAGTAGAAGAAGGGAAGAATTCCTGTGGGAAAGAATCTGTGCTGTCACAGAGGGGTTTTCAGGAAACCAGCTTTTGTGACTAAGAAGGAAATGAAAGTCCTTCAGTCTCAAACAGATGCTTCTCTAAAACATGGGAAACTTGTCAAACAAAACTTCTCCACTGGGACTCCTGTTTCAGGTTCCCTTTTCCTGAGTACATGTTCAAGAACATCCCCACATATCATTTAAAACTTAAACACTGCAAAGGACCTTCAACTGAAGTTGGAGGTAATACAGATGCCAGTTTCGTTCTTTGCTGGTGAAACTCCAATACTTTTGTATAATTGAACAGAATTCTTATAGCTGTCACTTATAACCTTATAGTAGCATCTTCCAAACACTGTCATTTTTGATCATCCAAAAGATCCCTATCTTCATCCTCCAAAAGGTTAAAAAAAGGACAAATTTCATATACAGATTAATTAACACAGTTGTCTGAAAGTCTATATCAAGCCCAGATGAGGACAGTTCAACAGAACACAACTACTTAAGTGAGCACTGCTTTTGTTTTAAATCAATACTCAATTAAAAATTTCCTGCAGTCTTAGCTGTTAATTGCTTTACAGTGGAACAAATAACATTTTAACTGCCTGTAGGCTTGTAACAAGCCCATTTCTTTCTTTCGTAATTGTTTCGCTTCCTGGCACCCACACATTTCTTCCTTGATCCTGTCCAAACAAATTGAAAGAATGAATGGATGATAGGATAATGTACACAAAGATAGAAAATACATCTTTTGATTACAAAAAATGTATTGGGATAAATGAGAGCAAGTAGAAAAAGTGTATAAAGTGATAATTTTGATCAAAAATATGTTTCTAGTGGTTTTTGTTCTTCATCTGTAAAAACATCTCAACTTTTTTCAAATTTAGGAAGTTATTCAGACTTCAAAAACAGAAGATATTTTAGAATATTAAAGTTTCTTTTTATATATAGTTTGTAATTGAACAGTAATATTAACCTCAAAATCTTACAAAGCGAGAGTAACGAACATCTGTCATCAACTAGAAAGTAAATATTTTGTATCCAAAGTTTCCAGAGCCTAAATTGGGAATTAAGTTACTTTTTGGCATCTTATTCCTGCTGTTCACAGCACGGCAGAAGTCAGTACACAATGTTGGACTTTATTCTCACCATAAGAAAAGCAGTAAAACATCTGCTCTGCCTAAAATGAAAGGACTCATTTTTCATTTAGAGACTTCATGTATTCCCCATGTCATTGCATCACCTGCACAGACCTCTGCTATTACTTCATTTCTGCAGAAAAAGTCATATGCTGCTTTAATTTCCTCTTTCCCGGAGTGGTCAAATATCCTCCTCTATGGTTTTCTCTCTTCCAAGGAGCTGCTCAGGCCTCGGAAGCACATGGACTTGAAGGAGTACATCTCTCATACACAGCTCCACTGCCCCTTATTTGTCAAGATTAGTTTGCTAGCAGGTTGTAAAGCCTCAATAGATTTGTTTGCAAGGATATCTGCTTTTGTACTTGGTCCCTTGCCTACCCACCCCCACCTCTCGCTGAACATCTGTATTCATAGGCTTCTGCAGCCCTTATCTAGCATAGCCTTTTCACAACTCTTCTCTTGACTTAATTACATCAATAAAAGAGTTGCAAACCACCTTTAAAAGTAATGAGCTCTCACACTCACACACTACTGCCGTTTCTTCTCTTGTGTAGTCCATAAAATGCAGCAGGAGGCAGATGATTAGAAATGATGATTCTACTTTACAAAGGGTAACTAACTGGCAATACAGTGTACAGTACTCTGTTTAGATCTTTTTTATTAAAAGCAATAATAAGCGGTAGAACTAATTCATGTAACGAATTAGGGACCTTAATCTGATGCTCAAGAGCAAGACTTCAATAGCTAAACTGTGACTGATATTCTGAGTGTCAGTGAAGATTAAGAACACCGAAAATACAGCTTATCTGACTTTATCAATTGAAAATAGACTACAGTTTGTCACACTGTTTTTCAAGTACAAGGTGCAGCCCATGTGAAATTGTTATGTCTTCAAACACTCCTAATAGGACTTTTCAAGGTTTTCCTGCAGCTCAGATTCTTAAAAATAAAAAGTTCTACATATCTGCAGAGCAATCTTCTGTTAGGAACCATCAAATAATTTGCACACAAACATCTGAGAAGACACAAAGATATAAATCTCAGTGGGATGAACTAACATAACTTTCTCTAGACTAACCTAACTCAATTTGTTTAAACCCATTTTTGTGGAACTACCCACTTCTGTTCTGTATCCCATTGTAGCCCAATCACATCCAAGATAAGAAATGAAAATTTATGATCAAAAATCACTTTTATAAATACATTTTATTATATATGCTCTTTGTTTGATGATTGCTAAAAAAAAAAAAGCGCTGAAACTAACAGTAAATTATTATATAGCCACCTGGCTATTCTACTGAAATATTAAGAGGAAAAAGATCAAATCACTGTATTCCAATGAGCTTAAAGGAATACTTCTGCCATGGCAAATGCAATAGTGCTGAAGGAAAAATTAAACACTGGAGAGGTTGTTTCATTTTTCACATGAATTATAATCTAAGAATCCTGAAATCACTGCTTCTAGAGAGCACACAGGAATCACTCATTTAATTTAACTGCATTATGTACCTTACCACTGGTGGAAAAGCTTTAATGAAACTTAAGGGGGAGAGGGAAAAAAAAAAGAGATACTTCCATATGCTATCTGAACTTCTGAAGTGAGCTGTATTCCTTTTTTCCAAAAAGTAAAATTCAACCAGAGTTTGTCAAAACACAAAATCATTGTTTACAAATTGTTAGAAATTCCTTCACACACCTCAACGAAGTTCTGATCAAAAACTCACAGGAAACCAGTGTTTAGTCTTCAGCTTATCCTTGGAAGGGACACACAGAGGAAATGATCTCCCAGACTGCCTTTATAGTCATTACCCCTTAAAGCTCACAAGTTTCCAGATGTATTATCTTCTCTTAGAATGACAGACAAGCTCTGTAAGGCTGTTGACACCTTGATATTGCCCACAAACACCCCAGGATCTGGCTGTCAGTGGTTATTTGTTAAAACTAGCAGTCATCCTGCACTTATTTGAATGGGGTACTTCATTTGGATGCTCTTATAAGGAATTTTTCACTAGTATATTCACAATTACTGCTTAAAAAGAATAGTGGCATCTGTTCCTCACAGAAAGAAAGGGTAGACTGAGCAATGCTGTCAACTCTCAGTAATTTTTTCTTGGCCTATTTCTAAAGCAAAATTTAGATGAGAATTTAACATTAATAGGAATTTCTTACTCAATAAGCTTTCATTGATTTCACAATTATACAGGGAATCAAATTAGGAAACATATTCCCAGGATTCTATTCCCATGTTCCCAATGTTCTTGTAAACTGTGTAACCAAAAGTAACTAAAATTGAGAAAAAAAAGATAAGAAAAGGAAAAAAAGTACAGTTCCCTCCCTCTTCATGTATATACTTCATGTATATACTTCGTGTATATACTGGTTTTCAAATATTTGTATAAAAACCAACCAAATTCAACTTTTCCACTAATGTGGATTTGGTATATAGTTACATTTCAGGTTACATAAATAAGAATAGTTAGATATCATCAGTGAACTGTTGGTTTCCTCTTGGCTGGTGAATGCAGCAATTTCAAGACTTCTTTGATTTTTGGACTGTTGATAAACCATTGATTGCATTCTCTTCACATAATCTGGGAAAATCCATCTTCGTTTTGTAGGTATGGTAAAGAGAAAGAAGACCTTTCCCTTTTCCAAATAATTAGTGGAACAATAAGAGGCAGTCTCCAAATATGTTTTTCCCATGGAAAATATGCCGAGGATGTTATAATGTCATTTCTTCTAAATGCCCTGTTTGTTCCATTCTGCATGGAAGCCACCTATTCATCAGAACAGCACTCAAGGTCCAGCTGGCACTGAACTTCATACATCCACAAAAGTTGGAGAATAAATTATGTACAAATAATTTATATTTACAATAAATACCAACTGTGTGGTGACAAAGAGCACTCAGTTAATAGCAAGTATGTTCTGATAAAGGATAAAGTGATCTTTTTCTTGTGAAGAAGATGTAGACAGCAAATAATAAATGCATCTGCTAGGCTAAAATAAATAAACTTGGAAGATAGCAGGAAGGAAGGTTTCCTATGTGCAATTTGAGGAATGATTGTGTCAATAAATAGTAACACATCTTCATTCTGTAACATTTATTAATACTCCTCCAGGAAATTCAGTACAATAAATTAACATTCCTCTTTTCTAGAAAATTCTGAAAGGAATTGGTAAAATCAGATCGTCTGAATACAGTGTCCTGGATTCAGGACAGCGTACCTGTTTGAATTAAGACAAAAACCACACCTAACTCTTTTATTAAATGCATTAAAACTTTTTGTAGGGGATTGTGTCACGTAAGGGATAATGACTGAGAAATTTAACCTATATAAAAGGACATAAAAAGAGTCTAAAACTATGGTGTTCTATGGTAAAAAGGACTCAACCAAACCAAAACTCAATATTTACAATATAATAAACAAAACAAAAACAAAAATAAAAACCAACCAAACAAAAAAGACAAATATAAAGTTGTGTCATTCTTCAAAATGAAAGAGAGTCTCTCTAGAATAAAATGGGACTCCGGCTTCCTTGACACATATAATTTGAGTAATTACATATTACCTTAAAACAGCCCATCGAATCTGCCTTCACTACATGGTCATTTATTTTTGTATCAAAGAGTTGTCACATTTTACCCTGCAAAAGGCCACATTTCAGTGGGGATGAATAGCATTTGTGTATTGCTTGCAAATGATTTCAAGCTTTTAAAGCTTCACAGGGCTAGTTAGTCATTTGTTCCTTACAAAAGATACAAGGAACATGTATAAAGATATACCTTTTTTTTTCCTCAGGGAAAATTGCGGTACAGTTCTTCTCCACCACGATGACAATTTCTCTATAATGATGAAATAACTTATTACTTACTCGTTCTTATGAAGGGGTGGTGTTAAAGCTGCCAGTTAAACCTTAAAATCCCCCAGTCAGAAAGATTTGGAAACTGTCCAATGTTCTTTGGGTTTCTTTAATCATTTGTTCAACAATCTTTCTAATATAGCTTGTGGTCAATTAATACAAATAACATAGACTTATGACTCCAGGAGTTTTGTAACACCCACATGAGATCACCTGCAGCAAGAGCAAACACATCACCACAGTTTTCTTTTTTTAAGTAAGCCCTTATTACTCAACAACAAAACCAGCAACATTTTACTATCCTGTATTTTGCAGCAAGACTAGATTCTGATGCTCTGGTTCCTGCCAAGAACTCCTTCTTGCACAAACATTTACTCTGACTTCAACAGGGTTGTGCTAATCCTTGAACCAGCAGGCAAATTTGAACTCTGGCATGTAAAGAAACCCCAAGTCAATTGCATTCTTAAATGTAAGCAGAGGCATAAACTCTTTGTTGAATTTTGCTTAAGATGATACTCAAGACTGAAAAAAATTAATTAGAATTTTACTTGAAAGACTCTAATCAGCCAGAAGGAAAAAAAAATACCACTGTTTAACTGTGTTGAAGATGAGTAATTTGGTATCCAAAGAAAACTCACCTGTGTCTGGTTCTGACAAAATACCATAACATAGAACTCAGAGTGAGGGGGTCTGTATTTGTAAAAATCAAAACCAGTAATGTAACAGGCAACAGTAGTAGTCAATATTTTTATAAGCCAATATTATTTTGGTATGTGGTATTTTTTTTGAAGAAAACACCTGCCTGTTTGCCACAGAAGAAGGGTTAATAAATCTAGTCACGCTCAAGAGCTCCACAAGCCCAGTGGACTATTCTGCTCAGTACAGATTAGTCTGTACCTCTGCCAAATGCTGCCACGACCGATGTTCTAGGGAAATCACAGGTGTGGTGGCCACTTGCAGAGCAGAGCAAGACATGAAGCAGGAGGAAATCAGCCCCTGAATCTCTGTATAAGTCCTAAAAGAGGCACTTTTAGTTGCTTCAATTTTTAAATGAAGCTATCCCATCCCCGAGAAAAAAAACAGTGGTTTTTCCCTTCTCTGCAGTAAGAGCACCCTGCTCCTTTTCTCCTTAACTACTTAAATGCTCTCCCAGCAACAGCACATGGAAAAGGGTCCTTTCATTTCCATAATGCCTGTGCTAGCAGCAATACCAGAATCAAGGATGACAGCATACATGTTTCTGAGTCAAATGCTGTTTCTTTCTCTGAATTTTGACCTTCAGGCTCCCCATTAAAACTGTTGCTTTTGGCAGAAGCAAAAGCTCTTAACCACAAAATCAGGTGGAGGTGGAGGGAGAGGAGGGAGCAGTGATGAAATGGAAAAAGTCAAGCATCTGACCAGAAGTTAGACTGTTGGAAGAATAACATTTCCAACTTATTTGTCCCACCAGAAATAAAGGAGTGAAAAGCTGTGATAGTTTTTGAAACAGTCAGCTGCAGGAATGGTATGATTTGTGGTAGAAAAAATAAAAACCAGCAGTGTTTATATTTCATTTAAAGCTCTCTAAACTTTGTATAATATTAAGAAATGCTATCATTCCCTTTGGGATCCTGAGGTTAGGGTGATACCATGAAGCAAGCCTGCCAGGTGACCTATCTTCATGCCTTTCTCTTTCCCTCTTCACTCTGACATCCACCCCCAGTTTTTGTCACACCCAGCTGAGCACCTCCAGACAGTGCCAGTCCAGGCCACTTGCTGCTTCTGATTCAATGACAGGAGTCTCAAGGATGATCTTGTAAAGACTGTGGTTTACCTAATGCAGCCCAACTATGCAGGAGCACCTCATTCAGAACCTCCTTGCTATAGTCAGATGTGTTTTTATCTCTCAGAGGAGAAAGTCAGGAAAGAGGAAGGAGGGGGGGGGGGATTCATGACTGATTTTAAAAGATGTCTGATGTACTGTAAGTCATTAGCCTGTTTTGCTAACCTCTTTTAACTGCTGCTGCAGGGACCTTGCAGCCAGTTCTCTGCTTGTGCCCCACAGAGGGATGAGATGTGTGTATATGTGTGTATATATGTGTGTATATGTGTGTATATGTGTGTTCATGTGTGTATATGTATGTATATGTGTGTATATGTGTGTGTTTTACACGTTGCTTTGCTTTTCACCCCACAAGGGCAAGGCACCACAGCAGAAGTCTATTCTCTCATTTTCAAGGGGTGTGGGGCAGGGATAGTTAACAAAAATGAAATGCTACCAGCTAAGAAGAAACATCAGAAAAACAGCTTTGGAAAGGAGCAGGCCACGCACTTTGAGTCTGAAACTGCCTGAAGTTAACAATGCACATAAGAAGAATAAACTGGTGGTACTGTAATTGAATTTTTATGGAAATAAACAGGTGGCAGATTTACTATGGCTGCAGGGATAGCGGGGGGTGAAATGCTGCAGCTACATTAACCTGTTTAATTTAATAGCCTCTCTACTCCAAGAGGAAAAAAAAAAAGATACTGTGCTGTTAGTTCAGTCAGCTGGATGCCAAATGTAAATAACTACAATTACCCTACTATGCCCATGTGCTGGATGGGAAAGGGCTTTGTGCCAAGTCTCACTTGGTTGTCATATCTATTAATTAAGCTCCAGAAAGTTTAAAAACATAACAGTTTTCATGAAAAACCAAGGCAAGAGGAAACTGCATATGGCAGCAAGTGCAGGGTGTACCTGAGTCCTCTCCGTGGTGTCTGCTACCTAAACCCAGCACTGCAGCCCCACTGTCAGAGAGATGTGGCCAAGTCACTGCATTCATACCAGGCTTTTAATGCCTGCTGGGGTATTTAAAACTGGTCAGCATTTAATAGCAACCTTTAATGCTCACAAGGAACCTGCAGCCATTTAGCACAGGGAATCCAAAGCCATTATGTATTTATAATCAAGGAAGTTGTATGGGGAGGGAGGAAATTTATTAGATTTAGCTTTTTTACCTTCACTGCTGGTGCAAAACAAAAACAGGTTGAGGCATTAGGAGCAACATATTTGCATCCTGGCATGAGAGAGGTATATGAAAGAAATGCTGTAATAATACTTGAAGAGGGCTCTAGAGCAGCCCTATAAAATTACACATTAATGGAATGGGGAAACTGCACATTTAGGCAGCTTCCAGCCAAAAATGGGTTCCAGGGCTCTGCCCCTTGTCCATATGGATGATGATACAGGGTTTGAAGTATATGACCAGTCTTTAATGATGTAATATAATAACAATACATTTCCTGGTGTACTGCCCCTGACAAGCTTGGGCAACCCCCTACACCTGTGGGTAAGTAGACCAGATTAAAATATTTTATACATAGAATTTCTTTTAATTCAAGAAAAAGAGGTTCTTCTCTGGAAAATTACTCTGTTCAAGAAAAGGAGATGCATTCTGTGCTAGTGTACACTGGCATTGGCTCTGATGGAGCTACAGCAATTTATATGCATTAAGGATCTGGTCCAAGCAATCATGTAATTAAAGACTGCAATGCAATTGCATCTCATTAGTATGGCTGAGATAAAGCTTTAATTTAGTCACTACCTGCCTTCTGAGCAAAATATCTGGGGTTTTAACATGCTCTCACTGTTAGTCTTTATGTAATCTTCTATCTTAAAAGAGTATGACTGAAAACAAGATCCCATCATTTAAAACACTTTTAGAAAGATATGACTGGAAGAATGTATATTGATCCCTGTCTCATTCACTATGCTCTGTGCAATACACAGACTGCACACACAACAATCCTTCCTTATTCCTCATTAATCTTCAGTAAATTATTGGCTTTACTTGTTTATTCATGGTCAAAAAAACCCTGCCTTCCCCTCTGAACATTTAACAGTTTCTGCTCAACTTACCAAACATCTTCAAAACCCTCATCATCAAATTACTTTGCTATACCTGCCACTCTAAATGACCTAAGAAGGTCAGGAGGACACTGAAAATGGAAAGGATGATTTAACAATAAATGTCTTTTAAAGCAAAACAGGTAACATTTGGCTTGGGAAAATGAAGTTCATTTTTCTATCATTCTGTATATTCTCTGAATCCCAAGAAGAGAAGCAGGAGCTTGTATTCCTGGCTCCATTTTAGCACTCTACTTTCTGAAAGAATACTGATTTTGAATAGTTATGCTGATAAAAGTATAAAACACAGGCAGAACGAGGGCCAGGATTTCTGACCCACATGATGCATCTGAACAAAAGATAAATTTAAACACCAGTAAGGACGATATGTTGCAAAACACAACTGCTAAAATATAGCTCATTCTGAGACATTATTAATGGCCCTCCTTTTAGCTGCTATCTATGTTAAATATTGCAATGAAAAATTAGGGTATGCAAAAGATACAGGGTAATAAATCTGAGGATAAAAAACCAAAACTGTTAGAGAGATTGTTCTTTTTTCCTTTACTTCTCTCAACAGTCTGCAGCCTGATCTGCATGAAGCTACATTATGTGCATCCCTAGTCCTGAGAATCATCTCATCCCCTAAGCAGAGAATCATAGAATGGTTTGGGTTAGAATGGACCTTTAAAGGTCACCTAGTCCAACCCTCCTGCAATGAGCAGGGACATCTTCAATTAGGTCAGGTTGATCTAATTGATGTATCCAACCTGACCCAGAATGTTTCCAGGGATGGGACATCTACCACCTCTCTGGGCAACCTGTTCCTGTGATTCACCACCCTCACAGTAAAAGCTTCTTCCTTATATCTAATCTAAACCGAAACTCTTTCAGTTTAAAACCATTTTTCCTTGTCCTACCACAATGGGCTCTGGTAAAAAGTCTGTCTGCACCTTTCTTATAAGCCCCGTTTAAGTATCAAAAGGCAGCAACGGGGTGTCCCAAGAGTCTTCTCCAGTCTGAGAAAATCCAACCATCTCAGCCTTTCCTCACTGGAGAGGTACTCCGTCCCTCTAAGCATCTTTGTGACCTCCTCTGGAGTCACTCCAACAGGTCCCTGTCCTTCCTGTGCTGGGACCCCAGAGCTGGATGCAGCACTGCA
The DNA here is from genome assembly GCA_013397795.1 of Orthonyx spaldingii. NCBI lineage: Eukaryota > Metazoa > Chordata > Aves > Passeriformes > Orthonychidae > Orthonyx > Orthonyx spaldingii. Next base: position 243,282 of record VZTJ01000745.1, read on the forward strand.
GGTGGGGTCTCACCAGAGCAGGGCAGAGGGGCAGAATCCCCTCCCTCCCCTGCTGACTACGGTGCTTTGGATGAGCCCAGGACATGTTTGGCTCTCTGGGCTGTGAGTGTCCATTGCTGGGTCATGTCCAGCCTTTCACCCACCAGCACCCCCAAGTCCCTCTGGGCAGGGCTGCTCTTCATCTGCTCATCCCCAGCCTGGATTGACAGCGGGGGTTGCCCCCACTCCGTACAATAAGCGCTGGTATCACCTTTCGTGCTGCGACACCACCCCAAAAGCAGCACGAAAGACCCCAGAACAGTAAGAACACCGATTCCTTTCACAAAACAAAACAAAAAGACAAATTCCCATCACAGCGACATTTTGCAGGCGCAGCCGGGCATGGCCGGAGGAGCTGAAATTCGGAGCTGGGCTGATACTACCATCTAGTGGGGACCGCTGGGAGAACGAAACCAGGGAGGCAGGAAAAAGCAGCTGAGGCGAATCCAGCATCTTCCCAGCTCTCTAACATGCCTGCAATTCGACTGGAACCACATCGAAAAGGGTAAAAAGTAGGTTACAGATTAGCAGTCTTACCGTGTCTGCTCCTTTTCAGGGAGGTCCCCAACTCAGCAGGAAGACTTGCTGGAAAATATTTTCTTTGAGTAAAAAAAAAAAAATGTCAGGACTCTTTAAAAGCAGAGTCTGTCATCCACAGGAAGCAAAGGATGATCCATGCACTGTTTCTGGACTATGAGAAACAGCCCCATGTCTGCAAACAAAACTCAGTACTCCTTACTGTTGAGTCTCCCACTGAAATACTATCACTACAATTGCAAATGAAAACAGCATAAAATCGTTTCATTGGTGTGAAATCTTACTGGGGTTTTTAATATAAATAAATAAAACCAGTATTTCTTTTTTCTTTTTCCTGAAGTCCTGTTAAACTTCAGGAGGACTGCTATTCTGAAGAAATATCTTCAGGCTCCCTGGTTCCTCCCAATACTAGGATTTAGTACACAAGGAGAAGACATTTTTATAGACAAAATACTCAAAATATTACACTGATGGGGACCTTCCTACTGAGAAACCTGTGTATACGTGGCCACTACAAGCCATAAACGCAGGAAAATTATGTTGCTCCTCACAGTGGTATAGGATAATGAAAGTGTTGGAACTAGAAAAACATGATACAGGTATATAAGTGTCCTGAGAGTCTGAAGACATCATAAACTACTCATGTTTTTCTCTTTTTACTACCAGAACCCCGTAATGTCTACACAGTGGTTTATCATCAGTTTTTCCTCAGTTGGCTTTTTATGTGTAATGGATACAAATAACTCTCATAGATACTGTTGTAATATTCAGTTATGTAGTACCAGTAACCAAGAAAGTCTGATTTTATTTCTTCTTCAGGGAAATTGGTTTTTTTAATCCTGGTTACTCTTTGGCACACGTGAATGAGAAGTTAATATTTCTTTCCACAAACAAAAAATTTAAAGTAAACCAAATAGCTACTAAAATTAATTTGGAAGGATTCACCCCTGACAGGATGATGAATATGCCAAAGAACCCAGTTCTACACATGTACAGGAATTTTACAGCCACTCAACAATGTAAGTGTAAAAACCACTGCAAAAATGAAGGCCAAAGAAACTTTGTGTATATCTGTTTGTCAGACTCCCAAATATTCTTGCTTCTTTTATGCTGTTGTCTTCTTTTCCTGGCTAGTATTTTCTTGTTGTTTCTGTATTTGGCTATTGCCACTAAAACATATCTTGTTTATTTTTCAGAGTATATTTGCAGCCTGGGGTAACATATGCAACTTATATTTAGGTCTTCTGATACTGATTCTTGCTTTGGTTTTGGGGTTTTATTTTCTTACTTCCTCAATGGCTTCTTTACAGTATTATACTTCAAAATATGCCAGAATCTCACTTTTACAAATATATCATCTCATTTGCATTTATATGGGTGCATGAGCTCAATACAATATTCTTCACCTTCCATTCCAGGAGAATTAAAAAGCCTGTGCTTTTGGTTTCATGGAGTTTTGGTTTGCTTTCTCAGAGGATTAGGTAAAGCATTCCTCCAAGTCTAATCTGAATGTGATATCCTGGAATGTTATTGTTCATAAGCACATAAAAGATCTGACCCTAGTGAAACTCTATCTGAACTTGAGTTTATTCTGAATTCACATCACCTCTATCCAAACTTCTTTATTTTTCCAGATATAGAATTTTAAACCTAGTGAAATTCAACTCATATTCAACCTACCATCAGTGCATTCATCTGAAATGTTTGGGAGGCTTAGAATGGTGGAACAAGCACAACTTCACTTATACTTGTAAGTTTTCAGGTAACTTGAATACTATGCAAAAATAAGTCCCATGTCTCTGGAACATTTCACAGTCCAAAAGTCTGAACCACCACAGCTAAAGCATCACTTCAATTTACATGTTTCCATTTGTTTGCAAACAGATCACACTGCTTTGCTTTCAAACCCACCCAGAAGTGGGAATATGGACATGTTAACTCTTAGGGCCCTGAATTCCTGGTTATGAAAATCAGCTGATGTTAGTGGAGTTGGTTAATTTACACTGTTTAACAATCTGGCCCTCTGGCATTTTCTTTGAAAAAGAGCTAGAGTAACAGTTGAGTAGCTAAGCATAAACTAACAGATAGTGAACACATGCAAAACAGTTGTACATTTTGTAATTAGAAAAATAAGAAATAGATTTTTCAGATGAGACTTTGTTCTTCATCTTGCACCGAAAGTGCATTCATCTGAAATTTAGATGCTGAAAATACTGGACAATAACTTGCCTTAACATGCAGAACTATTTCAGGCTGAATACACACAGACCTCCCCAGCACTTCTGCCATGACAAATCCCCTGGAGTGTTCACCAGCAAGAGTTTCCCTCATCACTCAGGCATAGGCTGAATTTCTCCTGCTGAAGTTGCTCTGCTTGCAAAAATGGATTCAATGTTAAATCAATGAGGAACCCCGCTCAGGGAGATATCATCTCTTTCTCAGTAGTGGTAGAAAACAAAATCCTCTCAAGCCCTCAGAAGCTTGGCATGACACTGGTGACCTGTCCAAGTGAGTCCAGAGGAGGCCCAGGATTGTGATCACACACCTGGAACACCTCTCCTGTGAAGAGAGGCAGGGAGAGCTGGGGTTGTTTTCCCGGGAGAAGAAAAGGCACCAGCGAGACCTTACAGCAGCTTCCAGTACCTAAAGTGACCTACAAAAGAGCTGGAGAGGGATATTTTACAAGGGCAGGTAGTGACAGGAAAAGAGGGAATGGCTTCAGAGCGAAAGAGGGCAGGTTTAGATCTGATATTAGGAAGAAATTCTCTACTGTGAGGATGATTAGGCTCTGGAACAGTTTGCCCAGAGAAGCTGTGGATGCCCCATCCCCAAAAGTATTCAAGGCTAGGTTGGATGGAACTCTGAACAACCCAGTCTGTTGAAAGTTGTCCCTGCCATTCTGTGATTCTTGGATTCATAGGATTTTTCTGTTTGTTTGCTTTTTCAGAGCAGGGAGAGGTTGGCCAGCTTTCACAGCTGTGCACCCTAAACTCACACAGAGACCTTCCCCCCTCATTTCTGAGTGAGACATCTAAACCTGTCTCTTGCTTTCTGCTGGGCAGGCTAAACAGCTTCCTGCTCAACATGCTGGTTTTTATAAGCCCCAGTCTAAGCCCTTTAAGAGATATTTCCAAATCTAGGTGGTGCTATTCAAGGCAACACAGGCATCAGAAGGGCTCTGGTTGTGTTAGCACAGAGTCCACTGATAACTGGGCTGGGCTGTGTGTGCCCAGGGAGGCTGTTGATCCGACACAGCCATGCTCCCTCCAGTGTTCTATCCAGCCATCCAAGCAATGCAAACTGGCTCTCCCTCTACATCACCTCCCTGCATTGCAGTACTAAGTCCACTGGAGAATCTAATCTTAGTTTTTTCCGTGGCTGGAAGAGGCATTTTTACCTCCTGATGAGGCAATGAATTAACTGGAATTTTTTTTTCTTTTGGGGGATCTGAATCTAGACATAAAATCTTTCTCATACTCCTATCACCCCCTAAAATTCTTTCTATGTGTCTGCTGAAGCTGTTTGTCTCTGTTTCAACCATCACACCAAAATAATGTGGTCATTTCCCAAATGCCAGCCACTGCCATCTTCTCAGTAGGAAAAAAGGGATCTTTGATCTAAGCTAATTATTCATCCTGCTCCACGCCTACTAGTACTGTTAAAAAACATAACACATTGGAGGTAGATTGTGCTATATTTCATGAACACTCACTGCTGGTGCTAAGGGACATACCCATCTGTTATTTGCTCTCGGCTTCGCTTGCTGATAAAACAGCAAAGACAGCTTGCTGATGGGCTCTTTGAAGCAAAAGGCTTCACTCTTTTTTACAATTAAAGTCTATAAATTATTTTTTTCAGTAGACAGCATGCGGCCTACCTCAAATCAAAATTACTTCTACTAAATTAAAACTAAGTACTCTGTACTTTTTTTTTTTTTTTTTGTATCATGTAACTTTGAGTGATGGAACCTTACAGCTGCATGACTTTCTTTAAATGGTATTGGACTTTCTCCCAGCACAATCTGCCTTTCTGTTATCTGGATTTCAAACATACGCTCTAGTCTATTTTTCAGCTGTGTTGTCATAAGAAAATCTGTGAGGGTGTTAGTGCATTCTGGCTCAGGGACCCAAGAAGGGAATCAAGGGCAAAGGGCAGATAGACAATGTCACTGTCTGTGGGATGGAGGCTTTGACAGATACTGTCCTTTCAGGAGTTCTCTCTGCTCATTTTTATGGGCATCACAGATCCCAAGAACTTCCCCAGTATGGAAGACAGACAGCCTGTAATACACCAGGAGGGAGCCACAACCCACTGGTAGGAGATGTGATGTTTGTTATAAATTCTCATCAGGCTGAACAAAGACACCGCACACATGTCAGGAGCTCTTCTGCTCTATTGTACATCACACTTTAGTAAGTTCTCAACTTCCACCACAAACTCCTCACAAGCCACAACACACCTGCAGCACCTTAACAGGGATGGTTTTCACCTCCAGGAACGTGGAGTAGAGGATAAAACACAAGTTTTGTATAGGTGAATTGTATTTTCAGAGTGTGAGTGGCTGTCTCCTTTTTGTCACTCAGAGCAGTCACCACACTGCCAACCCCCCATCCATCAGTGCATCAACTCAGATTTAAGCCCAAAAGTATTAAAAGTCCCCCTGGAAGATTTCCAGTTTTTACAGACATGCAACCTGGCAGTAGCTCATCTAACACACATTACCTGTGTCATCCTTCATGCCCTATCAGTGGATCTCTGGCCAGCACTGGAGTCCTCTGCATTCAGCACAGGAACACTTGGCAGTGACATGTCTGAGGAACAGAAATACTCAATGTAAAGGGACATCGGTGACAGGTGATATACAGTTTCTCTTGATACCCATCTCAAAGCAACATTTAAAGCTTTATGAAGGAGAGTTAATTTTCTGCTAATGATTAAAATTATGCTGGTATTCTACAGGCAGGAAGTACAGGAAGAGCCAGCCTCTATGAATCACAGTCAATGAGTTCTAAACTTTCAAGATTCAGATGCACTATCCAAGGAAATGCAACAGTTAGCAGCATCTTCTGTGTGCTTCTCACGGTATCTGAAAACAAGACATTGTTCTGGCAAGGTCATTTCTACTGCTTGAACCAATTAAATCTCTTAAGGAGAAAAAAATACATTGCTTACTAGCACAGAACATTCAGCTCTAGGTTCAAAGTACCTGCATAGTTCAGAGTAAATAACCTTGTAGCTTTGGGACAAATTTGCTAACGAAAACATCTCTGCACAACCACTGTCATTTTGCTCAATGTGATCAATGTACAGAATGCCTAAAATGGAGTCCTATGGGTGTGCACCCTCCACATGAGATACCCAAACAACTAAAACAGTAAAGTTTTGCTGTTCTTCTGCCCCACATATTTCCCTATTGTTCACAGCAACCTACAACCCGAGCAAAATCTGAGAAGGACTGTTGGCTGGTGAATTCTTACTGCTTTGGGAGACTGGAGGTCTTCATGAACTGAGTCACTGTGCCACAGACGTCATCCTAAAATATCCTAGGAAAACACTCAGGGAAGAACATCAATGCTCCCTGATTGTATGGCTATTCTGTCTTTCCCATACCAACAGACCTTCGGAGAAGGCTAATGAGTTCTATCTCACTGTCATGACTTAATTCCATCCAGCAACTAAGTACCATGCAGGTGCTCACTCACTCCCTATTCCCTGCTGTGGGTTGGGGAGGAGAATCAGAAAAAGAGAAAAAAACCTCAGGGATTAATCTAAGAACAGTTTAATAATAGAAACTAAGTAAAGTAAATAAATAAAATAATAATAACAAAAACAATAACAGTAACNGAGAAAGGAATCAAGTCCAGGACAGACAAGTGATGCACAATAAAATTGCTCACCATTCACTGACAAATACACAGCTCATTCCCAAACAGTGACTGCCCTCTTTTTGGATAATCCTCCCTGGCTCATACTGACCATGACATTCTATGATATGGAATAGCCCTCTGGCCAGTTCACTTCAGCTGTCCCAGCCATGCTCCCTCCCAGATTCCTGTGCACCTCTTCACTGTCAGAGCCCGGGACACCGAACAGTCCTTTATTTAAGGTAAGCACAACTGAGCAACAACCAAAACATCAGTGTGTTGTCAATGTTATTCTCATACTAAACCCAAGCCACAGCGCTGTACCAGCCGGTAAGATGAATATGAGCTCTATCCCAGCGTGAACCAGACCACTTACTTACACAAGGTGAGTATTTTGAGGTTCTTGAAGAAAAGCATGGCTCAAGTGTAAGCAGTGAGAGGTTTGGGCCACTGGAGCTTGACCAGCAGAGGAGCTGAGCAAGCACAGCCCAGGCAGCTGGAGTCTGCCAAGGAGCTTTGCTGTTCTTCATGGAGGGACAGGCCTCACAGCTGCAATGTGCAGCTTCACCTGGTTGATACTTGAAAAGTTAAGTTGAAAAGCAACAGAAGGTAAATGCTATGCCAGGTGCAATCAGCCCCCTATGTATCTCTGGCTGCAGGATTTGGTCTGCCTGAACACACTGAACCAATGGGTCAGCTGGGCTCATCTGGACTTTTGGGGGGTACATTGGTGGGTACAAAGTCAGGGTAACCTCACAGTGCAAAAATCTCAACTGCGTTACTGGTTTGCCTGCAGCAATAGCAATCATTGTTATCTCTTCTGTAAGCATATCTGTCATTGTTGCAGCTGAACATAATTGCATAGCAATTTATCCACACTTTGAAAAAAATGTGTAGTTTGCAATAGTGTGACCTCACTGTCATGGAGTGCCTTGGCTCCATTGTTCTTCTCCATGCAGCATGCTCGTCACAGGTTTGGGTCTTTTTCTTCCTCTTGGGCAGAATAAACAAAAGAGCACACAACAAAACCCTTCCTGCTCCAGGCAATGGGTAGCCTCCTCTGGAGACTATTTGTGTCCATACACACAGTTCCTCTTCCTGGAGGCAGAAAGCATTTCTGAGGCACAAAAACAGAAAAAGTGTTTTTTGGCAGCATCAGGTCATGAAACTTTGTGTCATATGGAAAGGGCAACTTCCTCTGCTCTTTCCCTCGTGTAAGAAAGTTAACAAAGGGAAAGAAGGAAGGTCATGCATAACTTGTGCATGAAAGTGAAAAAATGTTGGTAAAAAGTAGGCAGGAATACCTATGCTTGTGCATTATTTGCAATAGGTTAACAAATGGCTTTCATCTCTGGTCATCTAATACATCCCATCTTGAAATACACCTCTGTGCATGTCTATGTACACACACGTGTATGTCCTGGTAAAATTAGTTATGGTTTTAGCCTGGTTTTATGCCAAAAGCCATCTAGGAGAAATACTAGGGACTTTATGGGTAGTCTGAACTTTTCTTCCTTTCAAACAAGGTCTGTAGATTATTCATCTGTTCCCTTCAAGTGTGAACACATTCTGTCATTCATTATTGTATGAACTCTTTTAGGGACCACGTCATGCAATTAGATCCCCTTCTGCCACTTTCTTTCTAGGTCTGGAGAAACTGTACTATCCAAATATCACTTCACACAAAACTCATTCATTTAATTCCCTACAGTACACTCACTTTCTGCCCTTCTTTGCACTTCCTACAGCATTTAAATACCATCTTCAAACTATTGTTATGAGACCAGCTGACAAAACAGTACACAGGAATTAGACCAGTTTTTGGAGATGCTGTAGAGGTGACTTTTCTTTGACTCATAACAGTGCTTTTCATGGTCTTCTGGCAACTCAGTCCTTTGAGAAAGGGAGGTTCAAAAACAAGCCATTTCTAAAAGTGAGATGCAGCTTGTTGCTTTCTCTGGTGCATCTCAGTTGTTTTCAGGGCTTTACTGAGCATCCTGGGTCATATGATTTCCTTTTGCTCAAGTGTGTCAACAGCATCTCAGCCCTGTTCTGGTAGTGTTGCGTTCAGCATACAAACAGTGCAGCCAATGAATTTCAAAACAGAGAGCTACAGAGAATATTCTTAGTTTTTGAAGCATTGTCACAAAGTGCTAAAACCTTGAACACGTACCAGAAAGAATGAAACATCTGCTTAGGAAAGGAAGGTTATAATCTATAACAGCAAGAGTATCTATTGTAAAAAATACCAAAAAACAAAACAAAACCAAAGCAAACAAACAAAAAAAAAACCCCTGAGGGAGCAAAATATCAATTCCTCCTCAAGTAACCCTCTGGAGAAATCAGCTATCTCCTTACAAGAGACACCACTTAGGAGTGAAGCATTCTCCATTTTTCTTTCTCGAATGAATTTTGTGTTCAATAAAAGCATGAGCATGTGATTACATTGTGCTTCTTACACTTGCCAGTGCCTAACTGTAGTTAGTCTGCTTCGAAACCCTGTCAAGTTTACCTGTTTTCTCCATTGTTAAATAGACTGTTTTGTGCAGTTTCTTCCCTCTGCACAATAATGAGTAAGCTGGTGTGTGTCACTCCAGTACTGTCATTAACAGCAGGTTGGAATGAGGCCATGCCTTGCTGGAGCAAAGCCAGACCAGAGAAGTGTCTTAATAAATGCCAATGCTTTTCTGAGAGAATACCCTAAACAAAGCAAGCCAGGGAAATTCCACAAAAAATATGCTTTCATTGAAATGTATGGGATTTTCCAAACATCAAATATTATTTTTTATTGATTTTTATTAATTTATTACTAATTTTTTTAAATGCTAATTTTGGTGAGAGAGGCCTGGAGAAGTATGACGGGTTGCTAGCCAGATGGAGCAACCCACAGGAACCTAGGGTCTGTCCTGAAAATGTCATTGCTGTTGAAAGCCCAGCAATTATTCTACGATCCACAGCCCAGGAGCAGAACCCACTTGCTGGTTGCCACATATAAGAGGCTATACAAGTTTCTCAGGAAGTTTTTTTCCTCCTAGTTTTCCCTAGTTTGTTTTGGTTTTTGTTTTGGGTTTGGATTTTTTTGGGTTTTTTTTGTCACAGGTTTAACACATATTTCTCCCCCATCCCCCCTCCCCAGCTAAAACTAAATAAATATCTCTAAAGCCCCAGGGCTTCTGAATTCCTCAAGAATGTGGAAAGAAACCTCTGCTTTCCAGTTGCTCTGCTCTCCAATGTTGACTTCTCCAGAGAGCTTACAGTAAGTATGAAATGCAGGTCTACACAATGCAACACCCAGGGTGACCATGTGGTTTAAAATTAAATTTCTTTGGTGTCCCTACAAGCAGAAGAAAACCCCAGTAGTAATTGTGCAATGTTGCCTGCTCCTACGTATTTCTCACATTGATTTCTCTTTTGGTAGAATACACTGTATTTCAAATATTTCACTGGAGTCATCAGCAACACTGTACCGCCTCATATTATATGCAGTAGGCTCCTTGGAGAGTTAGCTTGGATGTAATGCTGGGTTTAATGGTCTAGCCAGTGTGGTTCTCTGAATAATCTGAGTGTCATTAAAACTTGCTCTGTGTGAAAAGATATGAAGATCCAAACCAGATGAATCAGGGCTACATCTGCAAAATCAGTGTAGTGTTGAACTCTGGTCCTCAACCAGTGCAGTGCAGAGCAACCGCAGAGATGACTTATGAGGCAATTCCTCTGTATTAATTTAGATGACATACTCTCCCCTGCAAAAATAACTTAGGCATTTTTCTGCCCGCGTTGCAAGTACAATCTGCTGAGTCAGCTTTTAACTGGCTCTTGATTTCAATGCCATAAATTTCAGCAGCTGGTGATAAAATACATACTCGTTCTTGCTGAGAAGCAAGCACCAGAAGTTAAAGTTTTACATTTCTCTAAACCTGGAGCTGGGTTTGGTCATTACAGTGGTGCCTGGAGGTAAAAGTAATTAATTGTTCCTGACCAAAACTTTTCCATAAAAACAATTCACCTTTTATATACATAAATTTACATGTGCCTGTGTTAAAAAAAAAAAAAAAGTTTCAGACAAGCCAAAAATTCAAGAGATGTGAAAATCTGCGTTACAGTTGGGGTGAGTGGGTTGTACTGACAGGCATATTTACAAACAAAATTACGGTCTCTTTCTGTTTTAAAATCCAGACTTGCCTTAACTATTCCTTCAGCAGTAGCACCTTTCTAAGACAATCATAGAATCTCTTAGGTTGAAAAAGACCTCTAAAATTATGAGTCCAACTGCTAACCCAGTACTGCCATGACAAAACCTTGTCCTTAAGTGCCACATCAACATACCTTTTAAATATCTCCAGGGTTGGTGGCTGAACCACTTTCCTGGTCAGCCTGTTCCAATGCTTGGCAACACTTTCCATGAGGAATTTTTTTCTAATATCCAATCTAAACCTGCCCTGGTGTAACTTGAAGACATTTCATCTTGTCCTGTTTGTTGTTACTTGGGAGAAGGCCACTTATTCATGTCAAATCCTAAAAGTAAAATTTTATTTTACTATTATCCACTATTATCCTATTATAGTCTAATAGGAGCTTTGGTTGCTCTTTCTGTCATTTTAATGGTTTTATTTGCTGGCCCCATGTGTGCTGTCATGCCATGCCATGCCATGCCATGGGAGAGGTTTGCTTTCTCTTTGAAACCACAAACACTGCCTAAAGATTCACAGACCTTTAGCGGTAAAAATGTCTAACATCCCCAGTTGCCTCTGTCCTAATCACACACTCAATGCCAGCCTCTAAGGCAGATCCCAGGATGGCCCAAACAATCCGTTGGGGTCCCTTCAACAACCAAACAACCCAATTTTTCTCATGTGTTTCTTGTACGCAAATATAAAAGTCCTACAAAGAAATGAAGCAACAGTCGAATCAACAGGTAGTGGTATAAAGAAAGGGAAGAAACTGGGGCAATTTTAATCCTGAGAGTAATTCCTCTGCCATTTGAGATGGTTAAGTACTTCATAAACATCACTAGGAAAATGTCCAGTTCATTTTTAAAATGCACTAACATTTAGAGAAGTCTCCCAGAACGACATCCTTCCCCCCCTCACAAAATGTGCTCAGATTTTTGATGACATTTCACAGAGGGACCGCCAGCCCTAGAAGAGCTGATTAATTGCACTCCCTGTTCAGTGGGGGTAGGTGAAAAGCTGGAATGCAGGCATCTAGCCTAGCAATACCAATTATGATTGTAAGATGACTAATGAGATGAGTATTGGAGGATATCATGGCTTAAAATTTCACCTTTCCCAGAAATGAAAGATTGAGGGAGTTAGTTGCATTTATGCACTAAATCCTCCTATATAGAGACCAGGTGGCTTTTAGAATTTATTCCATTGATTTTCTCTATTTTTGTTAAAGTTTTATTTATTGACAGCAAGAGAATTCTTCTTTCATAGCAGCCACATAACTTATCTTTGCAGAGTTTTCAATTTCTTTCTTCCTTCTCCTTTTTCCTGATCTGCACACTTTTTTTTTTATAACTAAAAAGCTAATTTTGCAAAGTTTAACTGTAACAGCAATGCAAGACAGAAACATTGTTCTTTTGCTTAAAGTGGTTTGTCACTTACGCTAAACAAAAATTTTGCCCTCAGAACAAAGGTTGCATGCAGGAGATAAATGGTGGCTCTGTACAGCATGTTAAAAAGTTTTCCCTTCTACTAGACCCTTGCTCTGACCAATATTATGTGTACAAGTCACACCTGAAAAAGCACTTAAGCACGTACCTATTTATAGGAGGCAGAAGTGGTTTGCTAACTAGGAATGCACTACTCAGCTGGGGACTGCATTTGCAAATCACACATTTATCAGTAAATCTAAGCATTTTGAGAAGAATTGCCTGAGTAGCACACGTTGTGCAGAAATTGCCATAGCACCAGAAAAGAAAGATATGGCAGGGTGATGATAATCACTATTATTAATATTTTAATCAATGGAAATCATGAGTAAGTAGTAATAATGTACCCCAGTGTTTTGATTTTAAAGGGTTTTTTTTTTCCTGGGATTAGGTATTTCACAAAAGTTTGCACTATATTTTAATATACATAAGGCAACATTTCAAGAAGGAAGGCAGGTTTAATGCATATTTCACAGAGGTCTGAACATCAGGATATTTCAACACTTCAGGCTCATCCAAGCATAAATTTGCAGTGTTCCAAGTTGGCACTGCTAGATACCATGCCAGGAGGTCTCCTATTCCCTGCTGAATCCATGAGCAATCCTTGCAGCAGTACTGACTGTGCTCAGTCTGTTACTAGGAGTTTTTCCAAGTGGAATTAGAGTATTGGAAAAGCAAGATATTTCACACTCTGCTTTAGACTTCTCATTCATTGACAGGTATCGTGGTGAATAAGTAACTTCCAAAGAATTTAGCATCTGTGCCAGGCTCTCCTGAACAGGGGGGTTTCTGTTTGCTGTTTTACAAGCTTTGTAACAATAAACAAGTTTGTTTCCCTCTGCTGAGAAGACAGCTTGCAAGACTGTAATATCTGCTGCATTTAGGAATAGGTAAACTATATTAATTCAACCTTATTGCACAGGCAGGATACTTGCATCCATGGAAATGCTGAGAGTGACCATAGGGAGCCACCTCCCGAGTCGCTAAGAAACTTGAGGTTTTGCATATTGGGTCAGGTACTCCATTTCCACCAGTCTTCTTTTGCTGCAATGGAAACCATGACAAATGTGAACAGTTTTTAATACACAGTGAAACAGTGGATGAACAGGGCAAGTTGCCTTTACTAGGTGACTCAGAATCTTCAGATCTCTAGACAAGTGGTCTATCTCTCAGTTTGGAAGGGGTTTTAATATTTTCAATTTATTATTCTAAATTATTTTCAGTTGAATGACAGATATTCTGTTTAATGACTTGAATTTATAGGCCTTCTGTTAATAACTTCATTTGACTGTGGACTGCAAGTAACAATGGTAAAGACAGATAGTAGGCTTATAGCAAAATACCTTTTGAAAAATTGAGTTCAGTATATGCTCATATAGCTATAAATTAAAGGAACTAGTCTATGACATCTTTACAGACGAAAAATACCGCAGCAGGGGTGCTTCTTATGGCCTTTCTCACTCTTCTTTTTGTGATTGTTCAATAATTTCGTGCACTTCAGAGAAGAAGTACAGCAATGTCTACTTGTCATGTCAGTACAAAAAAAAAAAAAATTTCAAATTCACCATGAGTGTAGTGTCTTGCCTATACAAGTGTTTTGGTCAGTTCATCACCTGA
>VZTJ01000746.1:3728-35283 GCA_013397795.1 Orthonyx spaldingii
CGTCGCCGCTGCAGCGATGTCGGCGCGGGGCCCATTCCGCGGCCCGCCCTCCTTCCCGCCGCCGCTGCGCTTCGGGCAGCCCGCCGTGTTCGGCCAGGGCGGCGGCCCCGCCGGCCTCCCGTTCGCGCCCGCCGCCACCTTCGCGCCGCCCTACGCGCTGGGCCAGGCGCCGGCCCCGGCGGGGAACGCGGGGTTCAGTTTCAGGCCGCCCGCCAGCCTGGGCGGCTTCCCGACCTCCGGCGAAGCGTCGGGTGGCGGTGGCGGTGCCTTCGCGGCGCCCGAGTTTCGCTTCAGAGCGCCCGAGAGCGCCGCCGCCTTCAAGCCGGTGTCAGGCGGCGAGGCGGAGAAGGGCCCGGCTGGCCCCGCCGCTTTCGCTTTCGCGTCGCACTTCGGCTTCCCGCCTGAGACGGGCCCCGAGGCGGTGGCGCGGGAGCCTTTCTTGTTCACGCGTCCCGCCGCCGCTTTGGGGCGGCCGGAGGAGAGGGGCTCGCGGGCGCTGCCCGAGGATCCGGGGGAGCCGCCGTCCAAGGGGCTGAAGCGGAAGGACGAGCGGGAGCGCTCGCCGCGGACGGCGGCGGGCGGGCGGGCGGCGGCGCCGCCGGAGAAGCGGGCGGTGGTGCTGAGCCGGCCCCGTGGCGGGGCCCTGTTCGGCCGCACGCTGGAGGAGCTGCTGCGCAGCCAGGCCCGCGAGCAGCGGGAGCGCGGGGACGGCCCCGAGGTCGAGCGGGGACCCGCGGAAGAGCCGCCGCCGGGCGAGGCCCGGTCGCCCGCCCGAGAAGGTGGGAGAGGGTCTGGTGGGGCAGCCCGGCCGCCCGGGTGTCTCCCCGATCGCTGACTACTGTCGTGTTCCTTCTCGTCACAGATGCGGCCCCCGCCGCCCCTGCTCGCCGGAGCCGCGGCAGCGAGAGCATGGAGGGGCTGGGGGGCCCGCCAGCTACTGAGCTGACGGCCATCCAGTGCAAGAACATCCCTGACTACCTCAACGACAGAACTTTGCTGGAAAAACACTTTGGCCAGTTCGTAAAAGTTCGTCGGATCATGACCCGGCGTAATAAAAAAATGGCTGTTCTCCACTTTTTTGATCAGGTGAGTATCAGAAGTGGCATAGCACTTGGGAGTGTTCAGCCTGGAGAAGTCTTCAGGGATACCTTAGAGCCTCTTCCTGTGTCTAAAGGGGGCTTACAATAAAGAGGGAAAGCAACCTTTTACAGGAACAAATTGGGAGAGGATGAGGGGAAACAGCATAAACTAAAAAAGGAGTTAGACGTTAAGAAGAAATTCTTTGAAGGTGATGAGGCCCTGGCACAGGTTGCCCAGAAAAGCTGCAGCTGCCCCATCCCTGGAAGTGTCAAGGCTTGGAGCAGCCTGGTCTAGGTGGAAGGTATGCCTGCTAAAGGCAGGGTGATGTAGCTGGATGGTCTTTCACGTCCCTTCCAACCCAAACTAGTATTTGATTCTATGAAGAAAGACTTAAATCTGAGTGCTTGAGGTGGGTCCAGCACTGATGAAAGTTACTCCTGTTTGTAGAAAAGCAGCTTTTTATTGTGGAGACCAGTCCAGCTGTTTGCATGTAGGTCTTAAGTGAGGTTAAAATACAGCAACCAGAATTTTTTGGGCGTCAGTAAATGTTTCTATGGCAAAAACTGCACTGTGCATTTCAGTGTTGTGATGCCAATAGGTTTCCATGCTCTGCTTTTGGGTTTTTTTCAGGCCTCTGCAGCTCTTGCCAGAAAAAAAGCCAAAGAGTTGCACAAAGACGTAGTAACATTTTGGCAAAAGAAGAAAACAGGTAAGTCTGTGTTTCCAGACAATTGGATGATGCATAAATAGCATGACAGCTGCTCTTTTTTTTCCTGATGTGCTGAGAATGATACCTAAATTTTCTCCTTAATAGGAGATACCATGGTTGAATCCTTAACGCAGTGACACAACAGCCATATGGTGATGTTCAGCTTTGTGCTTCTGTCCAGAAGTAGGATGTTCTTAGGGGATGTAAGAAAACCCAGTCTGAAATGCCTTGCTGCCTGCCTCAGGTCATGGACTGGGATGTGAGCTTCCAGGTTTCAGGAAAAGGTTCTGACAACCAACCTAAGGAAAGTGTCCTGAGAACCTCTGCAGTGTCTATTGAGGTTGCTGTTCTGTGTATCAACAGTCAGATGCTGTTGGAACCAAAAAAGAGAACAATCTACAGAGTTTGCAAACGGGAAACCTGGATTCTGGACCCTCCTTGGGTTTAGGGCAAGAGGAGATTGTTCAGTCCCCAGGGGAATACTAATACTGTCAAGTGCTTCCCTTTCTTTAGCTCCATGAGTGCAGTGTGTGTGCCTGTGAGATCCTAGCCTGGGGGTGCACTTCAGTTGCCAGCAGATGAATGGTTCAGCTCAGCTTGGACCAACCACAGCCTTGCCTTCCAGAAAACAAACAGCTGCAGAGCTGTCTCCCTGAGAATTAACATCTTGAAGCAGCAGCCCTAGGGCTGCCTCTTTATGTCATTTTATTGTGGTGTTACGTCTATGACAACACATGTGGCAGCATTCTGAAATAACTGTTCTGGGAGGGTTTAAGAAATCCAGCTGGTGGAAAAATTGTCTCTGGGAGAAGAAATTCTCCCTTCCTGCAAGTGTTAACTCATGCCAACCTGAGTCTAAGCTTGGGTATGTGAATTAAATACTTTCAGTAGGAGTACTGGGAATTGTGATTTACGCAGATGAAAAGGATTTCATATCCCGTAGGGAGTTATGACTTGTGGATTATATCCCAAACCTGACAGAACTTTGATTCAGTTGAGGATCAGACTTCATTTAGTGATAATTACAGTTATTGCTAAGTGATATTTTCTTGAAAAATACTTATTCTTTATAGAGCAATGACCTTGATAGCAATTGGTGAAAACTTGGTACAGCTCCTAGTGCAAGTTGTTGTGGAAGTTTTGCATGCATGTACAAAACTGGGAGTCTTTAGTTTTCACCACTACCATGGCGTCAAGAAAGAGCTGTTGCTTAAACTGTTTGGGAGGTACAGGGTTTCACGTTTATGTGTCATTTCAGGTCCAGCAAAAAGAGAGTTTTCATCCAAGGAGAAGAAAACAGGTGAAGATGAAGGAAGGCAAAGCAATGAAGAGCAAAGCTATCAGCATTCCTCTCTTAGAAAGCCTTTAATAAGATCCTCTGCCAGCAGTGTCATGCCTGGGAGAAGGTATGTCCTCTCCTCTGGGAATCCACCTGGCAGAAAAGGGGCATCTTAGAGAAAAACGGTGATCACTGTGTGCCAAATAGTCATGTTGTCTTCAGGGAGGCTGCTTCCCTTCTTTTCTGGTTTGTCTGAATTAGTAGCACATAGCTCTCACACTTTGTCAGAAGGATACTCCTAAGAGCTTATTATAGCCTTTTAGTTTGGTCTCTGAATTTTGTTCATAAAAGCCCCTGCAGTATGAGGCATGAGGGAAGTGAACAAACAGTGCAGAGCCCAACTAGGACCGAGCAGTAATGACACTGTGGTCCTGACTCAATGAGCTTCTCATGCAAGCGGTTTTCTTTGGAGGCAATTAGAGTTCTGTGGGATGAGAGTCTCCTTTTTGGAGTAGTTTGGATCATTGTCTCACTTCAAATGAATGGTTTTCCTGGTTGGTGGCAGTTACAGAAGTGACAAGGTTGTCATCTTTGTCATACCTCAGTGGTGTGTCTAGTCTGACAAAAGTCATTTGATATGCGTAGTCATGTAACTATAAAATTAGTAATATGTTGTGAAGGAATCAGTGTTCCTTGATTTAAAAAGTATGTTTGTATCTGGGCCCTGTAAAATCTTTAAATAATCTCTGTTGCTACAGAAAGCATGTTGGGTTTATCTCCAGACCAGCAAGCCAGTTCCTAGCTTAAAATACAAACTGCTGTGCTGTAGTGATGCAAAATGCTACAAGAGCCATCCATTTCTGTCCCCTCTAAGACACTTTCAGTAATACCTTTTCTGTTGCACAGAGGTTTAGACTTTCTCCACAATGCCAGAACTCTTGGCAGCGTGGTCAGAGCAATGCTGAGGATTTAACCAGATTAACTCCCAGTATTAGCTCAGAACAACCTTAGCATATCCATACATTGACACGTTTCCCTGTGAACAAAATACTCTTCTAAATAGATGCTGGCATCCTAAAGAACAGTGAACTGATTAAGACCAGGGCATGCACTAATGCACTACTATTGATTAAAAAGTCTTCTGGTTTTAGTTCTCCAGCAAAGAAGCCTGGCCTTCGAAAGGCACTGCAGTTTGAAGCAGAGCTTTTTGATTCCAGTTCTGAAGGGCAGAGCTCAGAGGGCTTGGGAGCTTCACTGTTGTCTCTCAGTAACCTGGTGGGATTGGTGGCTGAGACATCTGAAGAGAGATACAGGCTCTTGGACCAGCGGGACAAAATCATGCGACAAGGTAATGAACACAAGTGAACGAGTGTAACAACTCCTTCTCTGCTGGAAAGAAGTAAGTGTTTGGGTTTTGTGGCAAAGCTGTTGTGATATTATGGAAATGGCTTAAAAGAGAGTTTAATGTGAAACAGTCTGTAAAATACTCTGCTAGTGTATTATTTTCTGTATTTTTTTCCTTGTAAAACACACAAATATGTTTTACTTATTGCACATGCAATTTCTTGTGTAAAGGGAAGCGCAGAATGTTCATCTTCTGTGAAAGAGGGCACATAGGGAGATCTGAATCTCTACAGACGCTTTAAAGAAAGTTACCCAAAGCCTTAACTGCATTTCGAAGAGAACCAGAGAATTGTTTGAGTTGGAAGGGACCTTAAAGCTCATCCAGCCCCACCCCCTGCCATGGCAGGGACACCTCCCACTATCCCAAAGCCCTGTCCAGCCTGGCCTTGGACACTTCCAAGGATGAGGCAGCCACAGCTTCTCTGAGCAACCTGTACCAGTACCTCTAGTATTTCTCTAAATTCAAACTATTACACAGCTGAGAATTATTTCAAGAAATGGCCTTTTGTTTCACAGTGCTGACTGTAACGCCTTCCATGTTGTTCTTGTAGTTGCAAAACTGAGCCTACTTGTAACTTGGGATCTTATTTTTAATACTGACAAACAAACTTCTTGCCCACTCAATGCAGAATTCTGAAATTCTGTTCCTTAGGACACGAAACATTGGCTATCCTTTAAAAGCTTCGGTCTTCTCAGCAGAACTCTCAGTATGTGCAATCCTTGGACAGGCCTCAGAGTGGGGAGAACCCCATCCTTGTGCATTTCTGACTGTATCAAGGTTTGGGTACAACCTTGCGTGCTCAGGGCTGTTTTGGCACATCGGGGTAATAGCTTATTGTGAAGGAAGAAGGTAAACCCCAAGAGATCCTTAGTGTTTGTTCAATTATTTCTTTCTTTTTTAGCTCGAATAAAAAGGACTGATCTTGGCAATGCAAAAACTGTTGTTGGCACTTGCCCAGACATGTGTCCTGAAAAGGAGCGTTACATGAGGGAGACAAGAAACCAGCTCAGCGTCTTTGAATTGCTTCTAGGATCTGACAAGGTATGAGATTCCCAGGATATCAGTATGCCTGATACTCATTGGAGCTGTCAGTATTGTTTAGCTGATTACAGGGTTAATTTTGTAATTATTAAAAATATTCTGTAGGCTGTTTCATTAATACCTTTCAGTTCCCCATTGGAAAACAAGATTTGCTTTTTCACTCTGTCATGTCTTTTATGTAGTTATTTAGAACCATAGTTCTAAAGCTATAATTACATATTGTATGTAATTATCTATAACTATATATTGTGTTGAAAGTTTTGAGTTTGAGACTAAGTCAACACTTCAATAGTCTGCTCCTTACTGAAGTTAAAGGCATAGGTGGGATGAAATCCTCTTTACTGCTGGAAAGTTGCACATACTTCTTGGGTTTTTATTCCTTTCCTCACCTCTTGCAGGTGAATCATGCAGCAGCAATCAAGGAATATAGCAGGTCTTCAGCAGATCAGGAGGAACCTTTGCCCCATGAACTGAGACCCTCTGAGGTGCTGAGCATGACCATGGACTATTTAGTGACAAATATTATGGATCAAGGAGAAGGAAACTACCGAGAATGGTATGACTTTGTCTGGAACAGAACTCGTGGAATAAGAAAGGTAAGCACTGTGGATGGAGATGTTTGGTGATAAAAAGCAAAAGATGTCATCATGCTGTAAAAAAGGGAAGCAAAAAACAAGTTATTGAAATGTTTTGAATTGCAGAGTGACTCAAAGCACAGTGAAACGGGTTTTGTGCCAGGGTAGTGCCAGGTGACTGTGCTCTTCAAATAGTTTAAAAATACAGGTAATGCATTCTTTATTGTGCTGTTAGGATATAACCCAGCAACACCTCTGCAACCCGCTGATGGTGTCTCTGATTGAGAAGTGCACTCGCTTTCACATCCACTGTGCTCACCACTTGTGTGAAGAGCCCATGTCCTCCTTTGATGCCAAAATCAACAATGAGAACATGACTAAATGCCTGCAGAGCTTGAAGGAGATGTATCAGGACTTGGCTAACAAGGGAATCTATTGCAAGAGTGAAGCAGAGTTCCGAGGTTATAACGTCTTGCTGAATCTCAACAAGGGCGATATTCTCAGGTGGGAACAAGACATCACTTGTTTTCTTTCTTTGCCTCTGGGAAGAACTGAGTTTTGGATTAAGTCCAGACAAATGGTAATGCTCCTAATTTTAATTCTGTGCTGTTACAGGTTGCTGTTGAATTGTAATTGTTCAATATTGAAGCAGAAGGTTTGTCCCTGTCTTTTGTCTCCACAGAGAAGTTCAGCAGTTTCATCCAGAGGTTAGAAACTCACCTGAAGTTAGATTTGCAGTTCAAGCTTTTGCTGCATTAAACAGCAACAATTTTGTGAGGTTTTTCAAGCTTGTGCAAGCAGCTTCCTATCTGAATGCCTGTCTATTACATTGTTATTTCAACCAGGTGAGGAAAAGACAGATGGGTATTTTTTAAAGTATTAATGAGTAAGACAGTCTGGGACTTGGGGGGAAATCTTAGCAGAAAATGTAGTAGATATTGAGCCTTAAAAATAATACTGTTACTGATCTTCAAAAGTGTTAAAAATATATCAGGAGCTTTCTGCTGTGAAAGGCCAATACTGAAATGCTCTCTTCTTTTCTTGTAATTGTGTACAAATAAATGTTTCCCTGAAAAATAATTGGGAAGCAGAGAAGCAGGCCTGAGAGTCTTGCAAAGCAAATATGAGCCTGCACTTTCACAAGCCCTTGCAAGGTTTTTTTCTGCACAAGAATCACAAAGGGATGTACTCAAAAGAAATGTCATGAAAGAGGAACAGAAACTAGAAAGCAAGTGCATAGAATTTAAAAAGAAAGTTGAAAATCTAAATAATTGTTTGTGTGGATACTTGATGACAAAGTACTGGTGGATTTAAACATGACTTTCATGTTTATTGTAGATTTATAGTACATTTTGGGTTATTTCCTTGTAGTTGTGCCTTTTTCTTTTCCCCCAGATTCGTAAGGATGGTCTGAAATCCCTCAATATTGCCTACACAGTGAGCACCCAGAGAAGTACAGCGTTCCCCTTGGACCACCTGGTCCGCATGCTGCTGTTCAAAGATTGCGAGGAGGCAACTGATTTTATAAGTTACTATGGCCTGAGTGTATCAGATGGGTAAGTGTGACGAAAATGATGTCTGGGGGAGTTAGACTGATGCCAAGCAAAGTGGTAACATGGGGAGCTGCTCCGGGAGGTTGGAACCAGAGAAAGAACAGGCCAACAATAGGGGATGGGGTCTCTGTAGGAAATTAGGATACAGTTCTGCTTCATGGGAAACTGGCATTATAGTGACACCTGTAGGGTGGGATGAAGCTGAACAGTGCAAACCAGCTGACAGATGATGTTCACAGATAAGTGTCTGCCATGCAAATCCATACGTTGTAAGGAATGTTCATCCAAACTTGGAATCTCGAAAGACTGGAGAAGGAGAAAAACCCCTCGAGGATGCCAGTTAGTGGCCTATTCCTGTCAGCATTCTGCTTTGAAACAATAAGTTTCAGAACTGAAAGCCTGTAGGTTACTGGAGCTTTGAGGATGTACTCCTGGTTGTTACTTTCGTTTTTCCCCAGGGGTTACGTGGAGCTGAATCGCTCGGCTTTCCTGGAGCCAGACGGATTACCCAAACCACGGAAATCTCTGTTTGTCAGCCAGAAGCTCACTGTCTCTGTTGGGGAGGTTGTGAACGGGGGGCCCTTGCCCCCAGTGCCCCACCACGTGCCCGTGTCCAGCTTCAATGGACAGAACAAGTACACTGGTGGAAGCACCTCTGTGGACCAGGCTGGCAGTAGCCAAAAACCCAGTGTGGAAGGAACAGGTGAGAGCAAACCTGCATTTTAGGTGCTGCTCAGAACTCACTGCCAGTCAGCTCTGTGAGCAGGTTTGTTGTATAGGGCAGAAACTGTTCTTGGCTCAGAGATTGAAATTGCGTGGAAATTTAGATGTAATGAAAGGATTACAGTTTAAATCATAAGAGAAGCACAGAATGGTTTGAGTTGGAAGGGACCTTGAAGCTCATCTAGTTCCAATACCCCTGACGTGGCAGGGGCACCTTCCACTAGACCAGGTTGCCTAGGTGTAGTTACATATCTGTAAAAGCCAAGAACAACCTGATTAATAAAATGTATTTCCCAATTCAGGAAATACACTATTGAGCCAAATTTTGCAAACATTAAGTGAAATAACAAATGTTTGACTGCTTCAGAAAACCAACTTTCCTCTGCAGTTTGCATGTTTTTATTTAAGCTGTTTGTTGCCAGTGTGTGTATAAACATGTCAGTTTTCAGGCTAGCTGAGCGTGTGCTTTTCTGTCCTTGCTGGAAGTACAGATTGTGTGTGTAGGTACCAAGTGTGCCTGACTTAAAACAATTGCTTTGTTGAAAATACATGTGTTTGGTACTGGGGGTAATGTGCAATTAAATTTTTAAATGTTTTTTATAAAACATTCATAAATATAAATCAGTTTTATGATACATTTTTAACTTTAGGGCAACAAGCTGCTGTTATGGATTTATTTTATGACCTGCTGAGTTTTATCAGACAAGCCAGCTTTTGAAGATAAGATTTGCTTCTGTTTGTGACTGATCTGGTTTCCATAATTTTTCTCCTCTCCCCTCTCAAGAAGGAAGAGTGGAAAGCAGAGGTGTGGATTTAGAGGCCACAGCAGTGAGAGTTCAGCCCTCAGCTCATCTTCTGCCCTCACTGTTGCCTCGTCAGCTGGTGCCAGTCCTGCCTCCTGCACAGCCCATCTCGCAGCCTGCTGCACGGCCTGAGCCTCTCCCTTCAAAGCCTCAGCCTGGCTACTCGGACACGGTAGGGAAATATTTGGGAAAGATCTGTGAAATATAATAAAAGGTAACCGAGTTCTTAGGGTATTTAATTTCTCTGAAACATGCATGTATGTCAAATGAGACATGACAGTGTTTCTTCTTGCAGGTACATGACCATTAATGCTGGGCCTTGAATGTGTACCCCGTGTGCCTGTGCTGTTTTTCTCCCTCCCAAACAAGTTTTTGTGTGCTGATGCTCAACCAGTCTCAGAGTGTTTCATTACTTTGTACAGTACAGTTGCCATATTCTGCCTAGATAATGGCACATTTCAGTGAAGGTTAGACCTGGTCATTTGGAATTAAATTAGCTAGAATGAAAGTCTAAAGTAAGAAAATAGGAGTCTCTCTCCTTAGCTATGATTTCCTAAATTGACTTGCCCATATTTAGTACAAAAATATGTACAAAGCTGCTTTTGTTTCTGGGCTGTTACTAACCTTTTAGATAGTCTAAGTAGTCTGAAGTTTGCGGGCTGTTGTGTTCGGTTAAGTTGGCTCAATTTGTAAGCAGAAATATAGATGATGCAGTGAATTACAGTCAGTTAAACAAGGCTGGAGAACCTTACTCCCAGTTTAATCTTGAGAAAGACTGCACCTTGGTTCAGCTGCTTCCTCTGCTGTGTTGCAGGACATCACTGAAGTGGTGGACGGGCTGGTGCACGACGTCCTCAAAGGAGAGTGCAGAGAAGTGGGCAGAGCAGGAGCAGCTTACGTGGCTGCTGCCATCTGGTAATGAGCATTTATTGCTGGTTCTCCTGGAGTCTGTCACCACAGCTGCCCCTTGCCACAGCAACACCATGTGTGAAGAGGGTAAAACTAAGCACTGCCAGGTGTATGGTGGAGACAGTGTTACTAATGAAGTGGAAGGGAAAGCAGACCTTTCTTGAGATGTCTGGCACATCCCAGCTCGAGCCTAAGGGAAGGCTCACCCAAACCTCTGTAAGCTTTGCTTGGCAAGAAACTTCTGTCATGGAAGGGTTGGTGCCCAGAGGGGGACAAGAGGAGCGAGTCCAGATCTGGCTGCTTCTCTGCTTGTGATAAATATTTCCTCTCTAGGGCAGTTGGTAGAGTCGTAGATGTGGGGTGTGACGCAAACAGTTGTTATTCCACCAGTGTTTGATAATTGCTGAATGGGGACAGCTGACCCAGGCTGACTGAAGTCCATTCCATGTGATGTCATGGTCAGCAATAAAACCAGGTTAGAGAAGTTGGAGATCTGTGGCTTTCAGGGTGGACATTGATTGGATACTGTCTGGGCATTGCTCTTCCCGTGGGAAGTGATGACTGGCTGCATTTACTTTGCTTGGTGGGGGAGTAGGGCTTTTCCCTTTCTGTACTACAGTGTATTTATTTCCATCCATGAGTTTTCCTTTTTTCTTCCTACTTTCTTCCCTGTCCCAATGTGGGGAGGGGAGCAAGCCAGTACCAGTGTGGGTGCTTGGCTAATGACTGGTGTCAGCCCACCACAAAGAGCAAGGTGTGGCTGAGGAAAGCATAGACCTGGAGCTTTGAATGAAAACATTCTGGCTTTGAGAAGAGGTTTGCTGTTTCTGCACAGTGCTTCGGAGGCCACCGTGGAGGAACTCATGGCTGAGGTGATGGGGGAGATCCTCAGAGAAGTGTCTGGAGGCATTCTCAGTGTGGAAAGGCAGCGTGTCCAGGAGGAACGGCGCAGAGTGGAGGAGGAGAGGTGAGGCACTGCTTTGGCTGTGGGGCAGGGTGGGCTGGGTACACCCCGGACAGTGTAAGGACAGCTGGTGCCAGCCTGAGTCCTTGTGCCTCTGCTCAAGCCCCATGTCTTTCTGCCACACTGGCAGAACGGTCTCACCTTGGTCTCCCCTGGGACTGTGCAGGCAGGGTTCCCCTCTGCATTCTCGGGTGATCTGCTAGTTAGCGTTTTGGTGGCCTCAGCCATTGTGAAAATGGTGGATGGGAATTTTAGGAACTTTCATTCACCCAGATCTTCCAGAAGGGGACATGCATCCTGTCCTTGCTGTATGCAGGAGCTTTTCCTTCTGAGTGAGCTACTTGTTTGTAGCTTATTGGGGTAAGAATAAATGGAATCCTAGAACGATTTGTTTTGGAAAGGACCATAAGGATCATCTAGTTCCAAGCCCCAGCCATGGGCAGGGATGCCACTCACTAGATCAGGTTGCTTAGGGGTAAGTATTTCCCTCAAATAACCCCATTGTCATCTGTGGTTTTGAGGGAAACCTGGCTCCATGCAAAGCTGTTTATTTAGAAACCAGATAGTGAGGAATCAATTTTAGGTAAATTAGCTGTTTGACACTGCGTGTGGTGCTTGTGTAACCAACCAGCAGGTTTGCCAGTGTACATTTCTTCACTTGTGTAAATCTTTTCTCTGTCCTTCCAGGCAAAAGCAGGAAAGAGAAGAGTTAATAAAGCAGATGAGCCAGTTGCTGGGTATGGAGTTAATGGAAGAAGTAATAAAGGAGAGTGCTAAAGAAGCTTCAACCAATGAGTTAAGGTATGTGCTGCATGCTGGTGTTTGCCTTCTTAAGGGTTTCCTAAATGTCATGGACTTCCCTGTTTGCATCTCAGTCAATTGAATTGGCATTTGCTGGAGGTCATCACCTCAGCATGGTCTTGGTTTGTTTTATTTGGAACCAGATGTGCCTTAGAGAGAGACCGGCAAGCCCGGATTGCCCGGTGTTCAGAAGAAGCATGTGGCCGCTTCATGGAGCTCTTTCTGGAGGATGAGATTTTCCAGATTGCCAAGGAAACCCTTCAGGAGCTCCAGTGTTTCTGCAAGTACTTACAACGGTGAGTTATCACCCTGGGACACAGCTGCTTCTTTGGGGTTATTGGCATGGAGCAGTCGATAGAGATGGAACTACAGCTGTGTGGTTGTGTTCTTTTTCATACAGTTTTTTCAGTCTTATCTCCATGATTAGGGTAGACCTTATGGTCTTAGTACCAGCCTCTGCTAAATTACTGTATGTGGGGAGGGGATCACATCTTGTTGTACTCAGGTAATGAGCTGGGTAGGAGATTCCAGCTTCATTCTGCCTAGAAACTTGTAATAGTTTATCATTGTATTTTTTCTGTTGATCACTGATTTTCCTGGATATGTGCTCAGTGTGTTGTGCTGTTCATGATACAAATACTTGATGATAGAGGTCTGCAGAAGAGTTCATGAATGTGACCAATTTATCTGTTCTCTTCCAAAGGTGGAGGGAAGCAGTGGCAGCTCGGACAAAGCTGAAACGTCAGATGAGGGCATTTCCAGCTGCTCCCTGTGGCATGGATTCCAAACATCAACTGAAAGCACTGTCCCCCAGTGCAGAGTGGCCTATAGCCATGGAGAACTTGTGCAAAAGATTCGTAAACCTGGGGAATGGGGGAAAGCTGGGAATTTCTTGCACGAGGTAAGGATACTTCCAGTGGCATCAGTTTGCAGTCTGGTTGATTTCTGGAATATAAGTTACCAAAAATTCTTCCATTGTGAATGTTAGTGAGTTTGCAGAACTGTTTGTTCTTAAACAGCCCCCAAAAGACTTTCTCCACAAATGCCATGACCAAGACTGAAAATCCAAATCAATTCTTCTATTAACAGCAACTTTCTGAAACCTCTGTAATATTTCCCAGGCCTCAGTGATTCTTAGATTTGTTTAATTTACCTGTTTTATACAAAAAAATATAGCCAAGAATATTTTGTTTCCAGATTGAACTGGCTGAGAAACAAGACAGCGCACGAAATTAAAGTTCAGCACTTCTACCAGCAGTTGATAAGGTAGGCTGGGGTTTGGTTCTTGTTTTAGTTAGAAGCAAGCTGCCAACAGAAGTGCCAGAGATACCAGAAATGGCCAAAAGGTCTGGCTAACCATGCCTGAATGTCCACTTGCAGCCTTGCTTCTGGGAGTATTTTGGTATAAGGAAAACAGGAAGGTCATAGAACCATAGGACAGTTCAGGCTGGAAAGGACCTTAAAGATCATTTTGTTTGTTCCATCCCCCTGCCATGGGCAGGAACACCTTCCACTAAGTTAGTGAAGGTGTTGGGCCAGATGATCCTCCTGGGTGTAATTTTAAGGATCTGATGGGAATTATGGGGTATGATTTTGTACCTGGATAGGATGGGGCCTGCCTGGGATGAGCTATGGAGAGACCTGCCTGGGATGAGCTATGGGGAGAGAGGAATAAATGAGCTATCAGTGACCTGACTTCTGGCAGGAGAATATTGATTGAGATGTTTGAAGTGCTGCTGGAGGTCTGGCTTCCCAGGCTCCTCATGCTCTCCAGTGGCCTGGGTGTGTGTTGGATGAGTGTGGACGTGAAGCAGTACGTAGGCAGTCCTGAAATCCCCAGAGTAAGGCTCATATATCAGGTTTAGCAGCTGCAGTTCCTGAAGGATGAGCAACAGATATAAAGAATTACCTGAACAGTCACTACTTGCAGTATTGTAACTTGTTCAGTGCAAGACAGATATTCCTCAGGTGGGAAAGAGCCCTGGGGTGGATCTTTTCATCAGTTTTTTCATCTCTCTTTAAGTGATTTAGCTTGGACTCCCCTGGATCTCGTCTCGTTAATCACAGAACATACTCCAGTTCAACAAGAACAGGTTTTTTGGAAGGCGCTCTTGGTTTTGCCCAGTGATGATGAATATTCCAAGGACGATCCCAATAGGTAGGTAGAAGAGTTGATTGCTGGATCCCTTTCTCATTTAGGGCAGACTTGTTTTTATTTAGGTGGAAGAAGAGTAGTAATACACAGGCCTTCATGTAATTTTGCCTGTACCATGTCAGATTTCCAGTTTGGTTTTTTTCCTCCAGAGCACTTTAAACAATATAGCTGTAATTTACTACAGTGATCTGTGTTTTCTAACATTGTTTCATTCCTTTTGCTGCTACTGAAAATAAAACCTTGATAGATGATAATTTCATGAATATTTATAGCTATTTATTAGGACTATTTATCATAACCTAAATATATAGGATTATGATAGATTGTAGTGCTGATGTGCTTAGAGATGCTGATACTAAAACCCTAAAATGGCATTTTTGACAACAAAACCTCCCAAAGCCCTCTTTTTTGTTTGCTAGGATACTGATGGATTGGTTGAAAGCCAAGTTTATGGGAGATAAAATCTGTGAGAAAAATGCTTCACATACAGAAGGCAAAATTCAAACACTGACGTTATTTAGTTCTCCTGGCATGCAGGGGAGCAGAAGCATTAAAATCAGTGTGTGTATAAAGGTAGGTGAGAACAATTTCATGATACCTAGGAGGCCATGAAAGCAGAGTGGGCTCTTTTCCAGTGGATATTGTGCCCTGTCAGATAGAGGGAGATGATACTGGGAGAAATAGGCCCTGTTGAAAAGGCCTGAAAAAAGAAGGATTTTTTCTTTGTTTTCAATCAGCTGAGAGATACCTGCAGTAGCAGAACCTGAATCATCAATTCCTGGTCCCAGAGCAGGTGCTGAAGGGCACTTCTGTGCTCAGCTCATCTACCGGACACATCCATGTTGGCCTGACAACAGCTTGTCATCTTAGGTTGTGTAGAGCTCCTGGAAAAGGATGTCAGAGCTGAATGGCAGTGACAATAAACTGCAGATTTTGATGTGAAAATAGCTTTGTTTAGCTGCATTACTGTTGTCATCTTTGTTGCCTGTAGGTGGCACATGGTGCACTCTCTGACTCGGAGCTTGATATAGCTGAGACACAAAAGGACTTGCTTGGGACCAGTGGCCTCGTTCTTCTCCTGCCCCCTCGAGTTAGAAGTGAAGATGTTGCAGAAGATGATGTTTACTGGCTTTCAGCTTTGCTGCAGCTGAAACAGCTGCTTCAGGCCAAACCTTTCCACCCCATAGTTCCCTTGGTGGTTCTAGTGCCCAGTCAGGAAGAGGAGGCTATGGAGAAAGAAGTAGAAGAGGGTATGTAATTACTTTTGTGTCTTGAAAGTATGAATGTTTAGGGCTGCCTCAAGCAGAAGTGTTGTGGCTGGTGCAGCCTCTCAGTTACGTCATCCAGTAAAGGAAGAGGCAGTGAAGTACAGCACTTCCCAGAGCTTTCCTAAAAATCTGGAGGCCTTAACACCTCACCAGTTTTGGTTTCCAGTTTTCCTTCACACACAGTATTTGATCCTGAGAGTCTGTGGGCAGAGGTGGAGGGGAGCAGCAATGCAGTGAATGTAATGCAGAGCATATGGTCGAAGGACGTGTGTTCTTTCTCTGTGTACATGATGAGTTTTCTTATTTTTTAAGGTTTGATGCTCCAGGACTTGATTTCAGCCCAGCTTATTTCAGACTACACTGTTGTAGAACTCCCAGGCTCTGTCAATGACTTAGAAGGGACCAGAAGGGTAAGAACACCAAGATGCAAGAATTATGTTCCATTACTTGTGACTGTTCTGTTTTCACTGACCAGAGATCAGTGGCAATTTGATGTTTTACTGAAAACTGTATTGAGACCAAATCTCATGGATTACCTAAACCCATTCTTGTCCACCCTGCCTGTGTTGCTGCCCAACAGAGGAGTGCTGGTGGTGGGTAAACCTTTTTGTCCTTAAGCATTTAGTCCTAAAATGCAGAGGACCCTTTGTAGCTCTTCTGGCTGCTGTGAGATCACCCAGAGTTATCCCATCTCAGTGGATTGGACTGAGATGCCTCTAATTCACATGTTCTGTACACAAAGAAGATTGTACAGATCTCTCCCTGACAAGCCCAGAGTGATGCTCCCCCACAAACCCTCACAACTTAGGTCTGCACTTCAAGGACTGCCATGATCAGGCATGATATAGTCACTCTGGGCTAATTTCTGTGAATCTGTCCGATTTTTCCTGGATAGGTTTTCAACAACCCCAGCATCCTGCAGCAGGGAATTCCACTGCATACCTATACCTCATGTGAACAACCTCTTTTTTGTCTGTTCCTAAGCCTGCTGCATAGGAATTCATTTTATGGTCACCTAGTTGGAGAATATTGTTGCAAGTACTGGTATGATGATACCTGATTTATTTGCCTTTTGCTGCCTATTCTCTTGGATAGTGTTATTCAAACTTGGGGTTTCAGGATTGAATCCTTTGTGTCGTGATCACTGCAGAGCAGTTTCTAACCCTCCCTCTTTTGTGTGTCATAGGTCTCTGCAGCTGTGGGCTGGCTGGTGTCCCAGTGTCCTGCCTCCCTTGAGCTCTGCAGCCAGACCCTTCAGGAGTACATTGAGGATGGGATTGATGGACAATTTGGCAAGCATTTCTACCACGACTGGAAGGAGAGGCGTTTAGCTGGGCTGCCATCCCAGGAGCCTGGGGTCATCATAGAGCTCTACAACAGTGTGCTGCAGTTCCTGTCAGATGTGGCATCCTCAGAGCACCTTTGTGACTTGTCCTGGCCTGTCACAGAGTTTTCAGAAGCTGGGGGTAACAAGGTGTTGCCCCACCTGCAGTGGAACATGCCAGATCACCTGGCCTGGCTGAAGAAGGCTGTGCTGTCCTTCCAGATCCCATACCTAGATCTGCCTCCTTTAGGTGGTAGGTACTTCACACTCTAATAATCTTCTTGGCAGCACGTTGTTCTCCAAGATGTGCCTGGTTCTGTCCCAAATTCTTGCAATTTACTTTGGGTTTTTTGTTCCACAGCTCCTTGGCGTCCTGTTTGCCACATGATTTTTCAGTATATCTCTCAGATTGCAAGTTCTTCCCACACTCAACCCCTGATCCAATCTCAGGTGGAGAATCTGCTGAGCAAAACTTACCAAAACTGGAAAACCAGAACGACTGGGAACTCTGATGAAGATGGACCTTCTGTTGATGAGATCCCTTGGGATTATATCTTGGCAGTCTGTATTGATCATAAACTGAAGGACTGGAAACCACCCAAACTACCTATTGCTCCAGGTATTGTGTCCTCTTGCAGCATGGAGGATGCTTCTTTTGTGATGGTATTTAATACACTGCCAGTGGTGCCTTTATATATGGCAGCAAGTGATGTGCAGCAGGGAAGGAGGTGTGGTCTTGCTGTGTTCTGCACGTCTTCCCTTTGGAGTGTGTATTTAGTACTGGTTATGGCTTGACTTGATGCTGTGACTACGAATGTGGCTCTGGTCAGAGTCTTTCAGCCCTGCCCTCCCAGAGGGTTTGCATTAAGCAAAGGCCAGGAGTTAGCCCTCAGAAGCCATGTTAGCAGGGAGAGCAGGCTGCCACAGTTAATTACCACTTCCATTGATTAATGAAGTTTGTCCCAGACTCTGCTTGAAACCTATTTGAAAGTGAACACCCAGCTTTTCCCCCAAATTGCCTTTTTAATACTGAGCTTTTCTTCTGAAGGAGAGCATCTGTGCAAATGATAAACGCTGGGCTTGGGTTTATTCACAGAAGCTGTAAGTAAAGATGGTCAGATTCGTGTGTACTTCTTCAAGGAGCATTTAAAGAATTACACTGTGCCTTTCTCGTGGGATCAAGCCAGGCTGCGGACACAGGAGGAGATCCGGCAGGGCCACGAGAGGTGAGGTGGCCTCCACGGTACTGAAAACCAGCATTTGGCATCCTCCCAGAATCTGCTTGTGTACATCTCCCTAAAATGATGTACAAGGCTGTGCTGAAACAGGGTAGGAAGTAGATTTATTTGTACAGGGTTACTCAGCTCTTAGAGAAATGGATTGCCTGGGGAGTGGTGGAAGTGTTTAAGTGGAGAAATTAAGTTCTGCCAAAAAAACTGCTGCTGAGACTTTGGAGTTGTGCAAAGCATGCAGGGAGTCTGAGAAAATGCTAGATAGGTTGAGGGGGAAGGATGCCTTAGAGCTGTGTGACATTGAAGTATTTGAGATGTCAAGTCTAGCTCACTTCCCTTGTTCAGAGGGAAGCCACTCTCTTCCCTCTTGGAAGCTGAGCTGCAGCTCTGCTGTGTAATGGGTGATGTCTGGGGTGAATCCTGTGCTCCTGTCAGATTAGTTCCTCTCTAATCCTATGCACAGGTGGTGATGGTGTGTTGGACCCTGACACATTATTTCTCCAAATAATCACTTCTCACTCCTTGCTATTTCCCAAGCTTCAAGCTAGTAGGGAGAAATCAACACACACCAATTCCTGTATTTTTGATTGTTGTTTTTTTCCTCCCCTCTTCAGGTCAAAGATAAAATCTCCCAAGGCTTTTAAGAAACCCTACGGCATCTCCGTGGTGCCAGGTCAGTATGGCTCTGGCATGCTGCCAGGTCAGGAAGTGAGCATTCCCAGCACAGATGAATTCACAGACATGTCCTTGGCCCAGGAGCATCTGCTGGCACAGCTGCAGCTGGAAAAATTAGAAAACAAGAGGTAAGTTTCCAGAGCAGCATCTCTTCTGTGCAGTCCCAGCCCAGGGTTGTAAACAGTTTGCAGCTTGTATGGAATAAGAAGTCAAACTGTGCTAGAGAACAGCCCAGACTGTCTCCAGTTCCATCTGATTCATCAAGCACATCAGTGCAGTTCCCTGCTATCTCCTCCTTGCATCATGAGAACAGTCCAGGATGGCAAAAATTCTTGGAGCTCTCAGGAATGGTTGGAAACTCTGTGGTCAGTCATGCCACCAGAACTGAAGTGTGTACAGTGGTCTGTGTGTCCCCCAGTGTCACAAATGTCTATAAAGTCCTCTCTGGGATGTCAGTTTGTAGCAATGCAAATCACAAAGGTGAAGAACTGAAGCTTTTGAGGTTAGTCTGAGAGGTTTTTGTCTCTTCAGTCTGTGTGGCTCCTTTCTGTACCACAGTCTTCTCGGATGGATTTTGATAGTTGCAAGTGGGGTACATCAGACTGTTTTGAGTATGGTTGTGGAGATCAGATACTTCTGAACCCAAAAGAAGCTCTTAGTGTAAGGCACTGGTTACAGGGACAAAGTCAGGCTGCCTTCTGACTGGTGCTCTTGCCCTTCCCATGCAGGTTTGAAGAACAGCTGCACCAATATCTAGCTGAGGACACAGAACCCCTTGGGGATCTCCTGGGTCTTCCTCTCTACCTCCCCCAGTCTCTGCTCTCCACCCCAGCTGCCACCTGCCCCTTGGTGAAGAGTCCTAAGGCAGTTGCTCAGGAGGTAAGAGAAGGTGGTTCTAAGCTAAACTAAAGCTCTGAGGAGTACAGTAGCTGTAAAACCTGTATTGGAAATTACCTTGGGAGAAAGTCTCAGTCTCATCTCTTTTCCTTCTGCCCAGGCTGTGAGTCAGGAGGCACACAAGGTTCCAGAGCTGGAGCGAAGCCCTGCGCTGTCGGACAGACTCAAACACTTGCAGCAGCTCCTCAGAGCCACCAAGGAGGCCGAGGCTACCTCCGAGCTCCAACTCTCTGCTCTGGTGGACATGGTGGACATCTGACCCGAGCTGAGACACAGAGACTCAGGAAACAAATCCAGTCCAGGTGATTGAACAGATGTGCTCCTGGGGCACATTCCAGAACAAACAGGTGTTCTCCTGGGATGAAAATATGGAGCAGCTGTGGGGCCTGGGCCCTTCTCACATGGCTGCGTTGCTCAGGACCTGGATGGTCTGGGACTCCTTCCTTTTATGCCCCACAGGCATGGAGATGAGTCAAATGGTTTTTCTTGGAAGGCCTTAAGTGGCAGTGGTGGTTTTTCTTCCTCCCAGCTCTCATTGTGGGCAAACACAGCTTCATCAGGTTCAGCTGTAGGTTAGCACGGGGCCCCTGGGAACATTGGAGCAATTGCTTTCCATAGATACAGTCCCTGAAATGTTGTCTCAGTCTGTGCTTCCTTCATGCAGGAACTGCCTTGCAGCAGCACTCTGGTTTGAAGTTCCTATTCTGTTCCCAGGCATGTCAAAACTGTTATTCTCAAGCTGGAGCAGCACTTGGCCCTGTTTTTGTACTTGTTGCTCAGTGAAAATCCAGAAGGTTTTTTGTTCTTCTGGGCCCAAGTTCTATTTTATTCAATGTTTACAGCAATAAAAACAGGTGAGATGCTTATTCCACAGATTCCATGTCATGCTGGAAAACAGGATGCTTCCTTCAGTCTTCAGTAAATAGCTATGGAGAAACAATTTTCCTTTTTTTTTTTTTGGAAGGGCAGATTGCCTGCACTTTCCAGCATTTAAAAACCTTTGGAAGTTGAAGGCCCCTGTTTTTAGTTCAATTCCCAGTAAATAATATGAAGATGTACTTCATGTCTGCAGTACTCCTATACAGCTAATCTTTTTCTCACAAAATCAGCAATTTTTTCTCAAACAGAACTTTCTGCCTGGTAGAATATAAATTACTGCACTAAACCGATTATCTTGCCTGCCCAACCCCAGCTGAACTCCTTAGTAGTCTGAAACTGTCACCTGCCTTCCAAAAAAGTAATTTTACAGGTTTTTAAAATAGCATTTCATTTGTATTATTTCTCTTAAACCCAAAATAGCAGTAGTAGCTTAACGCTAAGTTGAAATAAATTTAAATTGGAAAGGGTGTGCTTCGAGTCTGTTCCTGCTCCATGTGCTTTTGTTGGACTGAGTTGTGTTAACTGATACCATTTGAAGGGAAGCCTGTCCCCGGCTCTTGATGTTCTCAGTTTACCTGGAATTCAGCTGTCAAAGCTCAGCAGAACTTCGGGAGTGTGGCTTATATCATTTGCTGTAAGTTGTGTTTTGTACCTAATAAAATTTGTAGTGGTTTGAAAGGTGCCTCGTTCCTCTGTAAAAGCTCCTGGCATGGGATGCTGTCGAGGGGGGAGTGGCAGCTTTTACCGGGGGATTTTTGGGGTACCAGTGTGGGCGTGCCGGTCTCGCTCCCGGGCCGCCCCATATCGTTTACCTGTGGATAGAGGACCAGGGGCAGTAGCAAAATCTCGACGAGGGCGGGATTCGAACCCACGCGTGTAGAGCACAATGGATTAGCAGTCCATCGCCTTAACCACTCGGCCACCTCGTCGTGCCGCGCGCGGCCCGCGCCTCCGCCTGCCCCACACCCACGGGAACCGCCCGCCCGCCCCGCGCCCTTAAGGACCCGTTCGGCGCAGTGAGAACCGCCCGCCCGCCTCGGGTCTCCGCCCGCCCCGCACCCGCGAGCGCACGCTCGGCACTGAGAACCGCCCGCCCCCCGCCCGTGAGCGCCCGGCCCTTGCTGGAACCGCCCGTAGCGGGGGCCGGACAGAGGGCCCGGTAGTGTCCGGGCCAGGCACCCCGCGGAGCTGCTTCGCGCGGCCGCGAGGCATCAAAAAAAAAACCTAAACCAAACCCCAAAACAGTGCCCTCTCTGAGGCTCGAACTCAGGACCTTCAGATTATGAGACTGACGCGCTGCCTACTGCGCTAAGAGGGCGTTGAAGAAAGGCGGTCGCGTCGGGCCTCCGGCGGGCGAGCAGGTGACGTGAGTGGGCCGAGCCCAGAGCAGGGCGGGAAGGGCCTGCGTGGGCCGCGTCAGGCCGGCAGGGGGCGACAGGGTTCCGCGGTGGGACGAGGTGGCCGAGTGGTTAAGGCGATGGACTGCTAATCCATTGTGCTCTGCACGCGTGGGTTCGAATCCCACCCTCGTCGGGATTTTGCTGCCGCGCGGAGGGGGCTGGGGACCCTCGCGGTGGGCTCGGATTCCTGCGGCACACGGGAACTCGGGTGTAGGGAGGGAAATGGTACCAGCAAGTGCTTGGTCTACCATGGTATCTGCATCCTCCCCAAGGTCAAAAGTCACCGGTGGCCAGCAGATTTTGGGAAGGGCATGGCAGGAGAAATTGACGTAGTGTGTAAAAGGCCAGCCAAGGTCCCGACGTGGAGGGGCTGGAAGTCTCTTATCCAACACTTAAGGAGAAGAAGGTACTCAGAAATCCTGTGATAACTGCGGAAAGTGGCTGTTGAGCAGTCGGGCGATAACCTTCCGAAACGCAGGTGCAGCCGGGAAGTAAACTGCAACAAAAAAGGTGTGAAACCGTGGATGGATGGATACCCTGGATACTGTGGGGAGTGTGGGCAGAGAAGGTATGGAAGGGTTTTTTCCCATCAGAGTTGTTGGTGATTATGCCTGTTCATTGTAACTGGAAAAAACAACAAAGGAAGCGCAAAAGGCACTGTGCAAATCTCATCATGCATGTGGGGGGAGCCCAGAGGGGCAGAGGAAAGTGCCCTGGCCCCACACCACCCCAAGCCCCCACTGGCATTGGGATGCTGGGTCGCTCTGGGTGACCTACCTGGAGAGGGATCCAAACAGCTCCCTTCTCCCCACCGGGTGGGGATTAGCCCTCTCCTGTGGCTCATCTTGGCCATTGGACAAGTCTGGGCACTCTGGGAAGGTACCTGAGATGCTGCCAGGTCCCTCTAGCCAGCCCTGCCAGGTGTAGGGAGGAGCTGTGGGCAGGGCAGCTGTGCTGAGTGGGACAGATCCTGCTGCTGATTGTGGGGCTTGCAGGCGCCACGGGACAGGGACAGGAGTGGGGTCCTGGGTGGGAGGGATGCCTTGGTCACCACTACGTCCAGTGGGGGACCCTGGGGACACTGAAAGAAGCTTTCAGTAAAAGTGTGCACCCAAATTGCTCTGAGTCAGTGTCATCATTGTGAGGGGCAAACAGGGGCAGTGGGGAACCCCCAGCAGTGTCCCCAGCTCGGGGCAGGGACGTAAAACAGCCCCCCAGGCTCAGGCACCACTGGAAGTCGAATCCAGGATCTCCTGTTTACCAGACAGGTGCTTTGACCAGCTGAGCCATGGCACTCACCTGCCCCACTGCCAGGGGTGCCCCATGGCCACAGACACAGCCCATCCCAGCCATCCCCCATCCCACTGCCACCTCAGAAATGGGGTCAGTCTGCAGGACCAATGAGTTGGGACTCGAGGGACAGGGCACAGCCCCGTGTCCCTCTGTGTGCAACGCTAAGCTCAAAGCCCCGGCACTGCGGGTGTCCCTGAGGGATAAAAGTCGATGGCCGGGTCTTGTCGGGCTCTGCATGGGCCAGGTGGGAGCAGGATGGTGATGTCTAAAAAAAAAAAAAGGGCTCGTCCGGGATTTGAACCCGGGACCTCTCGCACCCTAAGCGAGAATCATACCCCTAGACCAACGAGCCGGGGTGCAGGGGTGGTCCCGCACCCCCCATCTGTCCCGGGACATCCCCGAAACTTTCCCGTTGCCCGGGAAAATGCGGATATGGGAGAGCCATTGGCAGCCAGGGCAGCCCCGCTTCTCCCTCGGAAGCAGCTCAGTGCCCCAGGTAGGGACTTTGATAAGCCCGGAGTTCTCCAAGTTTTGCAGACCCGGGAGAGGTGAGGAAAAAGATACTGAGGGGAGTGGGGTGGGTAAGTGGAACATTTCCCCAGGATGCTGAGTGGACTCCCTCTCATCGCCCTGTCCAACATCCCTGGAGGAACGGTGCACCCCGGCTCATTGGTCTGGGTGTGCAGCTCTCGTTTAGAGTGCAAGAGGTCCCTGATTCAACTCCTGGACGAGTCTGCCTATTTGGCACCCACTGCACTCCTCCTTCTGAACTGCTCCCCCCAGCATCAATGTACACCCAAAGAGACACCCTGCGCCTCATGGAGAAGGATAAAAAAGGCCTCCTATGCCCTGCAGCCTCCAAGCAGGGTGGGGAAAGAGCCATGACATTTTTACACATCCTTGGGATGCCAGAATGCAGAGCCAGGCTTTTCCTGGGGAGCTCCGGCAGCCCTGCATCCGGCAGGGAGGGGGTTAAGACAAAAGGACATGAGAATGCTGGGGGCTGATCTGAGCTACATCTTCCTCCTCCAGCAGCACCTTGCTGCCAGTCCTTTGGAGTACATCCTTCCCACAGGGATGTACCCAGCCAGGAAGGGTCACCCTCAGCACTGGGGAGGGTGGGTGGCCAAAAGCAAGGGCTCGTCCGGGAGTTGAAACCAGGACCTCTTGCACCCTAAGAGTGAATCATATCCCGAGACCAACGAGCTGGGGTGCAGCCCCTCTGACCCAACTCTGCACCTCCCAGACCCTTTTGGAGGCTCAGGGGCAGCCGGGGTTCTGTGCAGCCTCTCACACTCTGGGAGCAGGGAGGTGCCTCTTGCTGTGGCCACGAGGTGCCAGGTTCAGCATGTCCCAGTCCCAGCACCGTTTCTGCGTAAAAAGCCCCTTGCCGGCCCTTGCAGCAGTTGGAATGGCCGGTGCTTTTCCTGCCACCTTTGGCTGCGGGGCATCCCGCAAAGGCGATCTCCTGCGAGTTGTGTTTGTCCGCAGTGGCCTCAAATGGCCGTGGCTGCGTGTCAGAGGCTGTGGGTGCATGGGGTCCTGCAGGGCCGTGCGGGCAGGGGAAGGGGAGAGCGCAGTGAGCAGCGTGGGAAGTGCGAGTCGGTGGCGTGTGGGAGGCGTGGGAGGGCTGTAAAGGCCCGTGTGGGTGTGTGGGTGTGGTGTCCGTGTGCAGGCAGCCCCCCGTGAGGCAGCGTGTCCCTGAGCGCCGCTTTGCCGGGAGGCGGGGAAGTGTCCGGGGTATCCCGGCACAGAGTGGGGGTGCGGGGCCACCCCTGCACCCCGGCTCGTTGGTCTAGGGGTATGATTCTCGCTTAGGGTGCGAGAGGTCCCGGGTTCAACTCCCGGACGAGCCCTCTTTTTGGGCACCCAGCGCCCTCCTGCCTCCCGGCGGGTCCTCCCAGCAGCGGTGGTCAACCCAAGAGACACCGTGAGCCCCGTGGGGAGGGGACAGCCGGTGCCTCCACACCCCGCAGCACTTGGGCAGGGAGCGAAATCTCCACGGGCATTTCCTCGCTGCTTGCCTTGGGGTGCTGGGAGGCAATCCCAGGGATTTTGGGGGGATATGGGGGTCTCTGGCGGCCCCGCATCCATCAGGGAGGTGTCTGGAGAGGCAAAAGGACGTGGAGATGCTGGGGGTTGATCCCAGGGCCTCTTGCATGCAAAGCAAGCGCTCTCCCGCTGAGCCACATCCCCTATGCAAGAGCAAGATGAGTTGGTCAAATCCCGTCGCCCCACCGCGGCCCCACTCTGCCCCCAGGGCTCCAGACCCGACTGTCACAGGCTGCACTCCACCCTCCCCACTGCTGTTTCCAAGGGGCTCTGTCCTGGTTTAGGGACATGCCCACCCAAAACACTGTGTCCATCCCCGCTCTGCAGGCACTACTGCCCTCCCACCACCCTGGCCCTGGTCCCACCGCATTCCCACGCACGTGGGTGCCCAAAAACTGGGCTCGTCCGGGAGTTGAACCCGGGACCTCTCGCACCCGAAGCGAGAATCATACCCCTAGACCAACGAGCCAGGTGCTGTTGAACACCAGGAAACCCTTTTTTCAGTTCTAGTACTCATGAAAGTGGCTGGGGTGAGACGGGACCTGTGGCAGCTCAGTTTGTCTTTGATGGATGGTCACAGTTGAGAAGTCACCCTTGTTCTTCCCTGGCTGTGGGGATGTCTCCTGGGCATATGTAGCATGATATTCTGCCTGGAATGGCAGAAACAACTCAGACAACGCCCTATTTCCAAAACTATCAGTGTAAAATGAAGAAAAAGGGGTCACACTGCTTTTGGTGTTGAATAAAGCTGAAACCAGCCTGACTCATCAATCCCAAATTTAAACATCCTGATAGTGAGATGAAGATATCTGATCTGATAAAATACTTGGATAAAGGAACAAACAATTAATACTACTGATAACTTTACTAAAGCTGTTGAGTTGCACAGCTAGCCTGGACATATCTGACTCACAGGCCATCCTTTTATACTATAAAAGCCCAGTCCCAAATTCTAATTGCCGGGTTTTCTGGCAGATCCTTTCTTGAAGTGTATGTGTAGAGATTCCCCCCTAGAGTGGGGACACTCTTGAAGGTTACTCCGTAAGGCTGAGCCAAAGAGATTTGCCCCCAGTCATTGGTCTGGGTGAGAAACATCAATCTCTGCTTAATAATTGGTTTTGGTAGCTTTAATACATTTGCTTTAATATCATGAATTACCAAAATATGGGTATAGATCTAATATCAACACCCAACTTAGATGATCAAGAGGCAGGTTTTTATTATGGCTGGGCTAGTGCGTGGAATAATTTCCAAAGCTGCAGAGCGAAATCACAAAGCATTACAAGGTATATATCTAAAAAGGATTCGATACAAATGCATATTCATAACATTGTCACCTCCCATTCCCCGCTTCGTATGGTAATTAGCTGAATAACTATTACGCGTGCGTGATTAGTTCTTTAAAATGAGGTGGGGTCGTATTTTTGAGTGGGGGGTCGT
Source organism: Orthonyx spaldingii (assembly GCA_013397795.1). Lineage (NCBI taxonomy): Eukaryota > Metazoa > Chordata > Aves > Passeriformes > Orthonychidae > Orthonyx > Orthonyx spaldingii. The sequence continues at coordinate 30,186 of VZTJ01000746.1, forward strand.
CAAAAGATGAAGAAGTACTCTTCTTCCTCGCTCTGACCTTCTTCGCCCCCGTGGTTTAACACAATGAATTCGACCTTAGTGACCTTTTAATTACACTCCCTACTCTTTTAAATGAAGTTCTAATTGAAAAAATTCGTACTTGTCTAAACTTCTTTAGATCTCTCTCAGCAAAGCTCACCCGAACAAATATAGCTTTGACATATCATTAATCCTTTAATTTCTGGGGCCTGTTCCAGGCCTGATTCTCTCTTAATAAGTAACCTATCCAATTGACTACAGCTAAGTTCACTAGTTTTAACAAAATTAGCTCTTTAGCTAAAATTCTATGTTTCAATAACTGCTTCATAATGCACTATATTGTAATAGTCACTACAGTGCCTATATTGTGTAGTAAATAATTCTGATTATGATATTTTTTGTCTAACAATCATAATAAATCATATATACTTATATAATTATGTCTGCTTTATTTTCAATCCTGCAGGATAAAGCTGTATAAAGCTCCTACTACACCTATATAATATTTTAGAGATAAACTACTGACAAAATCTGGGGCTAAGATTGGACCAGCCACAACCAGGCGCCTCTCTGAAAAGTTGAGAAAGCTAGGGGTTCCTCTCTGCACCTCATGATTCAGTGGGAGTTTCTAAACTTTGTCTGAAGCTCCCACTCTGCCCAGCACAGCATGGCTATGGGTCACACCTGCCTGGTTATAAAATGGGGCCACGAGGAGCAGGTGAGTCAGTGGGACCCCCAGGTGTAAGGCACCCTAGGCAGGGGATGTAGCTCAGCGGGAGAGCGCTTGCTTCGCATGTAAGAGGCCCTGGGTTCAAACCCCAGCATCTCCAGCTTTTTTCCCCCTCCTCAAACCCACCTTCTCCACGGGCCAGTGATGATGAACTCACATCTACCTCTGGAAGAGCTCCCCAAAGGGGTCGGGGAAGCTCTGCCATGGTGTTTCCTGAGCCCCTGAGGCTGCAGTGGCAGCACGGCCCCCCACTCAGCTGTCCCCCAACTGCCCTGACAGCTCCTTCCCCGCCCTGGAGGGGACCAGCCCCCCGACTATGGCTGAGCTGTGCCTGTGGCTGTGGGCAAGGGGCACCACCTTGCTCCTGGAAGTGACGGTACCATCCCAGCCCAGGGGCTGCCGAGCTGGGGAGGCTGCCTGTGCCCTCTCTGCCCACCAGTGCCACCGCATCCATGCCCTGACACGCAGAGGATGTGCCTGGCCACAGGTGCCCAAAAGGAGTGACCATCCAGGAGTTGAGTCCAGAATTCACAAGCTCCCCAGTTGCCCAGTGCAAGACCACTGCCCCTTCCCTGCCCATTACTCTCCAGGGATCAAAATCCCAAGGGAAAGGGTCCCCCTGGCACCTCACCTCATCCAGCTGTGGGTAAAACCTGTCGCTGTGAGCAGGATTCGAACCTGCGCAGGGAATCCCTATTGGATTTCAAGTCCAACGCCTTCACCCCTCGGCCATCACAGCCACTGGTGTCCCCCACCCTGGTGACGACAGCCGGGGACACCCCACTTTGCCTCGGGCTATGGCATCCCCCAGCCTGGTGCGGTGGGTCTGTTCAGCCCCAGTGACCATACCTGGAGGGTTGGGAAAAGGGAACATACAGGGATATTTACTGATGGCTGGAAAAAATTTAGGTGCCTTGACCACGAGACAGGCAGCACAGGGAAGCATCCTCCAACGAAGCTCATCCTCCAATGGATGCTCAGGGATACAGCAACTCTCGAAGGGAAAAAAGACATGGAGATGCTGGGGGTTGATCCCAGGGCCTCTTGCATGCAAAGCAAGCGCTCTCCCGCTGAGCTACATCCCCCTGTGCAAGGCAGGGAGAGGGGCTGACTGAGTATCTCTCACCCCTGGGTCACACACTGTCAGCCTCAGGGGTCCATCCTGCCCACCCAGCCAGGAAGGGGCACCCAGCCCTCTGTGCCAGGGCCCTGGTTATGCTTCAGTCCCATGTGCCAGCCAAAGAAGGTGGGTGCCCAAAAGGTGCGCTCATCCAGGAGCTGAATCCAGGACCTCTCACACCTTAAGTGCGAATCATGCCCCAGATCTGTGCCCCACAATTCTGGGAGTTGAGGAGGGTGGCTGATGCTGCCTTTTGCCCCTGGCACAGCCTGGAACAGGGAAATCCATCTTATAGTGCCCAGGATGTGGGACTGGCATTTGGAGGTGTCCATGGTGCATAACTTCCCTACATCCAGTGGCCACAGGGGCAGGTGGACCATGGGGACAGCGGGGACTCCTGGGCATCACCCTGCCCTTGCACAGGGGATGTAGCTCAGCAGAGGAGCACTTGCTTTGCATGCAAGAGGCCCTGGGATCAATTCCCAGGATCTCCATGTCCTTTTGCCTCTCCAGAGCCCTCCCTGTTGGCTGTGGGGCCAGCAGAGCCCCACAGATCTCCCTGAAAAGCGATGGTGCTGCCTGAGGGCATGGCTGGCCCAGGAGTGTGGGGGAACAGCAGTGAGACACAGTGCGTGCCCACACCCCAAGCCAGCCCCCTGAGCTGCCCCACTCATCCTGCCCAGCTCCACACTGCAGTGACTGGAGGGGAACAAGGGGAAGATCCCAAAGGGCTCTGTACCTCCAGAGAAAAACAAGACAGGCTCTGCCCAAAGGGATGATTCCTCTGGGAGTGGGACCCAAGTCTCCTCACACCTAAAGGTAGAAACACACTCCAAACCTGCATTATTAGGCCCCTTGGCCCCACTGCCCTGGGCTTGGCGTGGGTCCTAGCTGGCCCATGAGTAAAAGCAGGTAACCCCACCGCTGACACCCAAGGGATCCCAGCCTCTCCGGGTGCTCCCCACCCACTTGGACAGGAGGATTTCTCCTGGCCCAAGTGAGTGGTCCATGGCTCCCTGCCCTGCGATGCTACATTTTCCCTGGTGCAGGAAATTAAGGTAACGATGCCGTGAGCACCACACCCATCCAGGCAAGTAAAATCCACCGCTGTGAGCAGGATTCGAACCTGCGCAGGGAACCCCTATTGGATTTCGAGTCCAACGCCTTCACCCCTCGGCCATCACAGCCCCGTACCAACAGTGGGGGGACACCCGTGTCCCCGGTGCGGGCAGCGCGGGGTCCGGGCCATGTGCGGGGTCCGGGCCATGCGCGGATGTCCGGGCCATGCGCGGATGTCCGGGCCATGCGCGGATGTCCGGGCCATGCGCGGATGTCCGGGCCATGCGCGGATGTCCGGGCCATGCGCGGATGTCCGGGCCATGCGCGGATGTCCGGGCCATGCGCGGATGTCCGGGCCATGTGCGGGGTCCGGGCCATGCGCGCAGACCCCGCTGTGTCCCGCGGGGGCTGAGGGCCAGGGCCGTGCGCAGGGAGCGACCCCGGGCCGGGCGAGGGAGGGGCGTGGGGGTTGCTCCCCACCCCGGCTCGTTGGTCTAGGGGTATGATTCTCGCTTAGGGTGCGAGAGGTCCCGGGTTCAAATCCCGGACGAGCCCTTCTTTTTCGCCACCCGCTGCTGACCACGCCACACCTCAGCACACCGCAAACGTGGCCTGACGTTCCCACCAGCCACCTCCGCCCCGCCGGCGCTGCAGCCCTGGCACAGCTACACTCAGCCCCTCCCGCGGGCTCTGTGCCTAGAAAATCACCTCCCTGCTCTGACCCACAGTTATTCCGCCTCTTCCAACCTCCTCACCAGCCCAGTGACACCTGAGGGACCCTCAGTGCCTGCACGGCCCTGAACTCCCTTTCCCCAGACTGGGGGGCAGAGGAAGGCAGCAGAGACAGGGATTCGCTCGGAGTGAGGAGAACGCCAGGGCAGGAGCTCTGGCAGGGGGATGTAGCTCAGCGGGAGAGCGCTTGCTTTGCATGCAAGAGGCCCTGGGATCAACCCCCAGACTGTCCACGTCCTTTTGCCTCTCCAGACACCTCCCTGATGGATGCGGGGCCGCCAGAGACCCTCATATCCCCCCAAAATCCCTGGGCACGGCTGACCTGGGATTGCCTCCTAGCACCCCAAGGCAAGCAGCGAGGAAATGCCCGTGGAGATTTCGCTCCCTGCCCAGGTGCTGCGGGGTGTGGAGGCACCGGCTGTCCCCTCCCCACGGGGCTCACGGTATCTCTTGGGTTGACCATTGGTGCTGGTGGGGACCAGGCAGAGAGGGAGATGAGACTGAGGCTGTCACCTCAGGGCAGCGTAGGGTGGCAGCTGGCACAGCTCTCCCAGAACAAGGGGAGGGAGCAGCGTGAACCTGTAGGGCCTGGGGCCCCCAAACCCAGCTGGTGCTGCTTACGAGATGTGTTGGGCTCCCTGTGCCAGGGCCATGGGTCAGCACTGTGGGTGTTCCCAGCAGCAAAAAGAGATGTGGTTTGCAGCTGGGGAACCCCAAACCTGCGGCAGCAATATGGGACATGGGGTGAGAGAAATTGGCAGGTATTTTCAGGAGCACCCAGTGTCAGTGGGGCCAGGGGGCACCATGGCTCAGCTGGTCAAAGCGCCTGTCTAGTAAACAGGAGATCCTGGGTTCGACTCCCAGTGGTGCCTTAGGCTGGGGGGCTATTTTTCCTCCCTGTCCCAAACTGGGGGCACTGCTGGGGGTCTTTGTCCTGCTCTGAGCACTGTCAGTCCCCAGTGCTCTGTCCCAGGCAAATCTACTCTGAGGGTAAAATGTTTCCTTCTGCTTCCTCTCCATTCTCTCCTCACAGCAGAGAGATGGCCCAAACTGTTTCCAGAAACCAGGGAGTTTGGGAAATATGAGCTACATTAGATGCTGTATGGACCCCCACCATCTTCCCTATTACTTTGCACAACTGGTGCTGAATCATGTAGGAGAACCCTCTGGACACAGGTTGGCTGTGGGTGAGTAATGGAGATGCCTGGTGCACATGTTTTCATGGCAACAATAAATGCCACGTTGCCCTTGCCACCCCATGAATGCCAAAAGGAACAGGGAGAGGGGCAAATGAATCACAAAGGCTTGCTTGTCTTGCTGCCCTGCTGTGACAGGGATTGCTAGGGTTCTGCCTGCCCAGCCTTGTTCACCAAAGACCAAAGGACATGCTGAAGAACCAGCTCCAATTTTGCTGTCAAGCAAAAAAAGCAAAAAAAAAA
>VZTJ01000746.1:35300-89279 GCA_013397795.1 Orthonyx spaldingii
AAAAAAAAAAAAAAATCGGCTAAAAAAATTCTGTTAAAAAAAGGGGCTGCCACAGGGGACGAGGTGGCCGAGTGGTTAAGGCGATGGACTGCTAATCCATTGTGCTCTGCACGCGTGGGTTCGAATCCCACCCTCGTCGGGTTCCCAGGAACCCTTCCTACAAAAAGCCTTTTGGTGCAGCTCCCCCAGTATCCTCCTGCGCTCGGTGTTTTGCTCTGCTGTGTCAAACACACATCACATCTGCCACTGGACTGCTGCTCCCACAGGCTGCACCTGCTCCTGGTGGCTCAGGGACTGGCGTGGCCCTTCTGTGCCATGTCCCATGGGAACAGGGTCTCTCCTGCCAGCCCATCGCCTCTTCTCCAGGAGCACCAAACTGTAGGCAGGGAAGGTCAGGATCAGGCATCCCTGGGCATCCCCAAGGATGCCGATGGGAGCCAAAAGGTGCCCTGGATATCTCTGCCATGACCCAGAAGTGCTTGATCTGAGGATGGCAGAGCTGTTGTGCACTGGCAGCTCCCTCCCATGCCTGCAGCAGTGCTCACAGTGAAGATTCCTGGAGATAGGAGAGCGTGACCCATGGCTAGATGAAGAGGAAAGAAGTAAAACTGCCTCTGGAATCTCGGTGGTCTTGCAGAGAGGGAAGCCCTGCATTTGGCAGTGCTTCGAGGCACCTGGGGAAGGGCATCGTGTCAGCCTTGCCAGCACCTTCCCTTCTCCCCTCTACTCCTCTCCACTGGTGAGGACGTGGCCAAACAATGCCATGGCTTCAAGGCAAGGTGAGGATGCTCAGGCTTAGCTGCCCACACCTTTTTGACCTTCCCTGTAGCTACATTTCCTCCCCGTGCCTTGGGGAGATGTCCCTGGGGACCAGTGAGGAGCTGCTTCTCTCCATCACCTTCTCCCAAGCCAGAAACCATGATCAGGCTGCAGGAAACACCGGCCCCATCCCATTCCATTGCCATGAGATGCTGTGGTGCTCTGCCACCCCAGGAAAGGGGGATATCCCTGTCTGGACAGTCAGGTGCCCTGCAAGGGATCTGTGGGAGGTTTCCTCAGAAAAATGCATGGGTTTGGGTCCAACCCTGGAGAGAGACCTACCTGAGGCAGGAGATGGGTGAAATGGGCTGGGGTGGTGGGTGCAGAGGTGTGGCGATGCACGGCAGGGGGATTGCTGTCACAGGATGGGACCTGGGACTTGCAGGGCACAGGCAGCCAGAAGAGAAGCCCCACTGATTCCCTCGGGACACCCTTCAACCCTGCCCTGGCACACAGATGTCCCTGTCCTGGTGAGTGGTGACGAGTCCTCCTGAAGGAAATGTGCCAGCGTCAGTGGTGCTGTGGGGCATCAGCCCACCCAGGGACCCAGCAATTACAGGGATGCCGTGGCAGCACGGAACTGGATCATCCGCAGCCCCAGGACAGCACCTGGTAGCCAGAGCCTGGCTCTCCCCAGTGGCACCAGCTGGGCTCCACTCCCTGGGCTGCACACGGTGGCCCTGGAGCACCTCAAGTCTGCCCTGACAAGGACACAGGCAGCCAGGATGCTCCGTGCCTGGGTCTGGCTGCATCACAATTCTGTCTCCTGGCACTGGGGTGTCCCACTCATCCATCAGCCATCTGGGAGTGGTCCCTGCCTGCCCTGTGTGAGTGCCCTGCATGCAGACATTCCTTGGAGACGGGATGCTGCAGGTCTGTTGCTCCTCCAAGATGTGCCCTTGCCTTTGGCTTTCACGAGAAATTTTAGGACAGGGATAAGCTCCCACCCTCCAGCCAGTCTTGGACACAGCCAACCCTTGGGTTGTGGGAAATCAAAATGCAAAGTGGGGAAATTAGAGCTGCAAAGTGCTGCTGGGGCTGGTAGTAGGAGAGGAAACTCAGGGATTATTGATTCTGGGCTGTGTTTTTCCATGTCCTTACCTGCAAAAAGGGGCCACACATCCTGGATCCGTGGAGCAGTTAAGAAAATGGGTCTGACATGTTTGGTTTGGTGAAATTTTCTCAGGTTTGAGGTTTCTCCAGAGAAAGTCGCATCTCAAGCAGAAAGTGCTCATTCCCTGAAATAAATAGGGGATGGAAAATTCAGTCTTTGTTTATCTCCCAAATATCTGCCCTTTCCCCTATGGTTTTCCTTATTAAAAACTAATTCATTACACAAATCTGATTATTTTAACTTGCTGACATGTGCCTTTTCTTTCTCCTGCTGTCTTTTCCAGGAAAAGGATTTGTTTCATTTCAGAGATCTGCTCACATTTGACAACATTCCCCCTCTGAGTGCCCCATTGCATTTATCCCAAGCATCACTGCACCCACTGATATTATTCTGGGAAATGATGGTCAGTTGGGAGTAGAACCTCAAGTACTTAAACTGGATTTCAAAACTGAAATACACAGTGAGGCAGATCTGCTGTTCAGAAGATCCCAACCTGTGCCTGGAATACAGTCACCCAGGAAGGGCTGCTTTCCTGAGACCACGGGAGTGCACAGAGGCATAAAACAAAACAAAACAAAAAGAAAAAAAAAAAAAAAAGGAAATTGATTAGTGAAGGGAAAGAAAACCTGACTGGTAGAAGAAGGATTTAATTCTCAGGCTGTGGGTCCAAGGTGTGCTTGTGGCATCAATTTATTAGTCAAGAGTGGTGCAAAAGGCAGGATGGTAAAGCTTAAACTAAAACCTCATTTTTTTCCTGCTTGCCAAGTTACCATTTAGGAGATCATGAATGATGAACCCACAGCCTCCTGCCTTACTCCAAGAGCTGTCAGGTTGCTTCTCCCTGAAGCCTGTGTCCTCCACTGCACGTTAGAAAATCTGATTTCCTTTTTCTTCCTCCAGAATAATGTCAAAAAATAGCTGAGTTTGACCCCAGAACCTTGGAAAGGCTCTTTTGCCTTGACAGGCAGGACAGCGAGGAATCACTATGGACCATTCAATGTGATCCACCATGGCCAAGTCGTCCCAAGAACTCAAATGACCCCCAAGCCCCACAAGGCACGTCTTTAACAGGATGCTGACAGCTCCACACACGCATAGCACATGTATCCCAGTACTGCCAGGGTTTATTCCAGGGCAGGAGATGTTTATGCCGTCAACTGGACTCTGCCGGTGTGAAATGAAAAGCCTTTTTCAAATTTTCCTTGCCCCTAGAGCTCATGATGGCTCATCATGGTCCTGCTTGGGACCACATCAGCAACTCCCTCTCCGCACTGTGTGGGTGATTCATGTTTAAGTGCAGGCTGGGATGTTTGGGACGTTTAGTAGCTAACAGGCATCCAGCAGAGCGATCCGGTGTCACACCGCAGCCTGTAATTACTGTAATTAACCCTGTCTTGATGATGTCACTCCATCACAAGGAAGGACACCTGTTACCTTCTGGCTTACTGCTACTACCCTATCCAAACAGCAGGATGGAAGGGCTCTTGGAAGTCAGCTCCCTGCACAAAATCAGCCATTTTAGGTGTGTGTCACCTGTGGGGGTGGACTTCAGAGCCCATGATCACTTTGCTTGTAAAATCTGATGTGCCTTCCAAGCAGGACTCATATCCCAGGTGTGAGGAATAATAATAACCAAAAAAAAGGAAAATCCTCTAAGTGCAACCAAACCCTTAACAAACTGCTCATGCTGGGCTAGGTCAGGTCCCTGTGTCCACATCACTCATACCCAGCACCCTCACCCCTGCAGCCCCTCAGCTTTCAAGATATCCATGAGATTCCTGGCACAGGATTTAAATCCAAATGGATGTTCCTTACGTTCAGTTTACATCCCCAGTCTCACCTCAGGTGCACCAGGGAGCTGAATTGGTTGTACTTAGAGGAAGGTGGGGATGCGCCTGCCCTAAATTCTGCTGAAACACTCTCCTGCTTGGTGGCATAAAGACCTAAAATGTCCCTTGGCCTTAGGAAGGAAGGTAATTAATGCCTGTAGCCCAAATCATTTCAATCTTACTCAGTATTAAATGGAAGCAAAACATAAGAGATTAAAGAGGGAACTGTTTAATCAGTCAGGGGAGCTTTCCAGGAGAAAACTGCTGGTGTTGGGGAGTTTCAGGCAGAAGGCACGCACCTGTTCCCCGGGGGGGCTGGGCCACCCTATAAAACTGTAGGGACAGTGCTCGGCCCCACCACCTGCTCCAGCTGCTGCCGCTGCCACCTTCGTCTGGGTAAGTTGAGATAGGCTCCATCTCCTTCCCCACCCCTCCCTCCTCCCTTCCAGCTGCAGAGGACATCAGAGAAGGATGTATCTCTGCCCTAAAATAAGGAGTGCAAGGGGCTGCAGGATGCAGGGCTTGCAGGGTCTGCAGCCATGTAACCAGTCACATCCTGCATGATTTTCCTTGCTGAAGGAGAAAAATAAATTAGAACAGGACATGCTTAGGTTGCAGGGATCGATGTGTCCCTGTTTATGGAAGGGTGTCAAAGGTCCCTTATATTTTGGGATGGGATGGCTCATCTCATGTTGTATTGGTTTAAGTGGGTTTTGCTTCAACCACATACATTTTGTGAGCACTTTGCTTGCCAAAGGCTCCCTTGTCATCTTGGAGCTGGAGTGGGTCTGCTCTCTGTTCCCAGCACCTGGTGCCTCCAGCTTCCCCAGACCAACCTGCAGCTCAAACCAAACTCCCCTCATTCTCCCAGGTGGTTTATGGGATGAGGGAGGGGGGAAGCCTTCCTTTGGGGTTTCTAAACCATCCAGACTCACCCTCTAGCTCGCTCTCCCACGCCTCTTATTACGGGAGGTGCTGCGTGAGGACTCAGCAGGGACAGACCAGCCTCTGCCTTGCCTTTACACCCCGGCTCTGGCTTTCAGGTGCACGTCCTCGCCGAGCCATGTCCTGCTATGACCTGTGCCTGCCCTCCTCCTGCGGTCCGCGGCCTTTGGCCACCAGCTGCAACCAGCCCTGCTTCCGCCGCTGCGGAGACTCCACCGCCTTCATCCAGCCGCCCACGGTGGTGGTCACGCTGCCCGGGCCCATCCTCAGCTCCTTCCCGCAGAACACCGCGGTGGGCTCCACGGCGTCGGCGGCGGTCGGGAGCTACCTGCGTTGCTGCGGCATCCCCGTGGGCTCCCGGGGGCTGCGCAAGGCGGGACTGCTGTGCCTGAGCACTGGCCTGTAGGGTGGCCCCGCGGGGCCCCCCTCCTGCCCTTGCCAGCGGCGTGGTCGGGAAGGACAAGCGAAGCACAGGACGGAGACTGGGAAAGAGGACTAAGCAGATGGCCCTAGGTTTCCCAGCAGTTCCCCCAGGAGGATGGGAGCCGTACAAGCTCATCACTCCAGACCGTGCCTCTGTACACCTTTCTCTCACTAAGTCTTTATATTTCCATGTTCTACACGGCATTTGCTGCTGGCTGGGCAATAAATGCTTCTAGCAGGCTGTAGATGGCAGATGATAGTCATGGGGTGGTGGGGCGGGGGGACACCTTGTAGGGAGCAGCTTGTCCCAAAGTGAGGTTTATCCATTTCTTTACTGAGCGCTGGAAACGCACTTGTACTCTGAACTGGTTCACTCTCCTTCTTCTGCTCATTAAAGACTTGCTACATAATAGCCTGTCTTCTGGTGTTGCTTATTGTAGAGTCCGGAGGGTTGACCTTCTGAGAAGGCAGCTTGTTGCTGCTGGGGAGGTTTGGATTTTGCATGAAATGGGGGTTTCTGCTGCCCAGCTCTTCCCTTGCTGACAGAAGTGTGTGGTTTGCTGGGACCAGCCCGAAGGCAATTTTCTCATCCTGGAAACCTCTCCTGCTGCCCCGTGGCAAGCACCTGCTCAGGAAGGAATTCCCACAGGAGCAGACTTTATTGCCCGTTCCCTCAAGGAGCTGGGAACACGAAGGTTTGACATTTCAAAATGGCATTTACCCAGCATTTTGCAGCGATTTTTTTGGGCGAGGCTGAGCTAAGGAGAGTGGACGTGGAGTCAGGGAAAAAAGGTAGAAGTGGGATTCTTGGGAGATGGGCTCCTTTGGATGAGCATCCTATACCAAGCTCACCCAGTGTTTAATGGGTAACAGCGAAGAGTAAAAAAGAAGAGACAATAATTGTTCTATGGATAGGGGACACAGGAGTCTCTGAAAGATGTCCTGAATTGAGTAAAGCCTCTTTTTAAGATGCCATGGATCATCAGGCAGAACCTTTTCAGCTGATGGAAGGAGGAATAGGAGTATTTGCATAAAGCTTGTGAGTGTTTATAATGAGGGATTATACCAAGCTTGAAAGCCTACTGGTCATCAAAAGCCTTTGACCAAGTTCAACTGGTTTTATTGCCCAGGAGATCTTTGCAGAGGTGCTCCTAATTTGGAGAAAATTTACATGGCATTTACTCAGCAGCCAGGGCACCAGGAGAAGGAAGGTGTCCTTCTTCCGAGGACTGCTCAGATATTTTTATCCCAGCTCTGGAAATTGTCTGCAGAGATAGGATACAAAATTTTGAATAAAAAATGACAAAAAGCTTTGGAATTGCAGCAAAAGGTTTGCTGGGAAGCTGTAGGTCTCTGGGCCTTGTGCAGCTGCCTTCCTCAGGCCTGCTGCACAGAACAGTCCAGGAGGGAGCAGGTGGACAGAATAATGACATTTTTATGTAGCTTTGCACTGAATGACTCCACTGGTGAGGTTATACAGATTTTAATTTGTTGGGTTTTTTTTTTTCTGAAAGTCCAGTGTCTCCAAAAATCTACACAGATCTTTGATTTGACTTGATAATTGTGATGCCTTAGTGCAGACAGCCGGGGAAATGAGGAGCTTGGTGCCTTTCAGGACTCCCTGTCCTGAGGGACTGGGGACTCTCTCTCCTATGGGAGTCTTAACTCCAGCTGGGAGCCGTGCCTCCTTGGCTCCCAGCTCAAAAGCAGTCCTGAATTCACCACATTTCCCCCCCAAGCCAGCCCTTGCCTCAGACAGGACTCCCAGACCTGCTGATAAGGCCCTAAATACACGTTTCTGTAGAGGCAGTGCAGCCAAAGGCTCCAGTGAGAAAAAGAGAACTACATAACAAGACAGGGATGAAAAATAATGCTCAGCAGGTGCAAGCACATGGAGTGAAATAGCTGGGTCCTGAGATTTGGTCCCAGCATTGCCTGCTTACAGCTTTCAAAAACACCAGAAGCATTTCTGAGAGAAGCCTGGAGCACAGCCCAGGTGCCACCCTCTGGCCATGCCTGTTTAGGTTCATGTCTCCTGCCCACCTCCCATCTTCGCTCAGCTGCTTCATGACCTTGGAGGAAACCTTCTCCCTGTGGTCAGTCAGTATCCTCAGGCTCCTGAAGGACAGGTACCTTCCCACCCCAGGAATGGATGAGGTGGGAAGGAGAGGGGAAGTCACGGTTTGAGGAGGAACAAGCCCAGAGAGCTGTGATGGAAAAGGGGAGACTGCTGTGAACAGAAAGTGAGTGGGACCATTCAGAATGGAGACTTTATCTGGCGAGGGTTAGGTTGGATCAGGAAAAGGTTCTTCCCCCAGAGAGTGGTGGGGCACTGCCCAGGCTCCCCAGGGAATGGGCACAGCCCCGAGGCTGCCAGAGCTCCAGAAGCGTTTGGACACCGCTCCCAGGCACAGGGTGGGATTGTTGGGGTGTCTGTGCAGGGCCAGGAGTTGGACTTTGGTGTCTATGCAGGGCCAGGAGTTGGACTTTGATGATCCTTATGGGTCCGTTCCAATTCAGGATATTCTATGACTCTGTGGAAGCCCCAGGCAGCATGGTGCTGGTGATAGGGCTGGAAGGATTGGTGATGGCTGGATCATTGGTGGGTCAACACAGTACATCAGTCTGCAGCTTTTCTGCACATCCAGGTGAGAAGAAAAAAATTGTGGTGTGTCACAGCAGTGGGAGAGCATGAAGAGACAAATCCACCACCTGTGCCTTTACTGGATTGCAAAAAGTGTATCCCAGACCAGCACTGGGGCACTGGGCTGAGGGCAACGCTGGGAGGGTGAGCTGCATCAACAGGCAGCATCCCTCAATCCTTCTCACTGGGGCAAGGACTGCTGGCCAGAGCACTTTGGGACACACCTGGAGCCAGCAAGGTGACCGACAGAGCCCCTGGAGCTGGGAGCCTGCAGGTATGGCAGGCAGAGAGATGGGACTTGTGTGGCCAGTCCCGGGATGTCTTCAAGGCCAGGTCAGATGGAGCTTGGAGCAACCTTTGAGATTGAGGAAGGAGAGAGAAAGTTATTGCATGGCTGGGATAAGAGGGAGGAGAACACACGACTGAGGACATCCCACTCCAGACACCCATGGATCGAGCACAGGGCAGGGGCTCAGGGTGCCCTCTCCGCCATGCCTGGGGAGCCAGACAGGCAGTGGCTCTGCCAAGGGCTTGGGTTCTTCCCCAGGGCTGGAGATCCCATAAGACGGGAAAATAACAGGCTGCCCACATGTATGAGTCATGGGGGAAGAAGTAGGCAAATCAAAAGGTACAGGCATGCTAGTCTGGCCCTGCTGGTGCTCCCTGTGGGAATGGGGCTCACAAGACTTGCATCCCGCAGCCCTGTTGGCTCCACCAGCATTGTGTGTCACCCTGAACCCACATCATCAGCAGACAGTGCTCCTGCCTGTCCCACAGCCTCCTCTGCACCGAGCTTTTGCTGTGGAGGGCAGCCCTCAGGGAGGGACTGGGATGAGGGCAATGAAAGCGGAGCCCAGATCCCAACGTTTTGCAGGGTCCTGGGAGGGGATCTGAATTTTAAACTCAAGAATTGTTTGATTAAACAGTCCAGGGCTGTTAATTCATGTTTGCTGACAGGTGTCTGCATACTTCCCAAAGAGGAGAAGGGTGATATGGTTATTGCTGTGTGGGGTAGCTGCTGTCAGTGCTGGTTACGTGGGGTTGAAGGAACTGGGTGTCTGTGGGGGGTTACGAGACCTGGAAATCATGGAATCAGTGTTTCCCTTGCCTGCTCCCCTCCACCCGTCTGTGATATGAAGGGCTGTGGCTGAACCATCTTCTCAGTTCCCTTCAGTCAGCTCAAGGGGTTTGGATGGAGGGAATCTCTGCTCTGGCACAGCCATGTGTTACAATCAGTATTTGAGGCTCGCTGCTGTCTGCAGATCATCTCTTTGCACTGTTCCCCCTGTGTGAAGAGGGGTCCCCACCAGCTGGGGCTCCTGCAGCAGCTCAGCTTCCCACCCCAGCACAGCTACAGGCAGCCCAACTCTCAGGAAATGTCCTGAAAAATTCCCCATGTCCTGCCCTGGAGCTGTGCCCCCCTGGCACCCATAGGAGCCCCAGCACCAGCACCCTGCTGACCTCCATAGGAGCTGGGAAAAAAGAGCAGATGGGAGAATATGCCGGTAACCCAGCACTGACAGCTCCTGTCCCTTGTCCCAAAGCCACACCAGGATCTGTGGGGCTGTGACATGGATTGGAACAGGGCTGGTCCCACATCCTGGCTTGGTAAGTTCCTGCAGGCAGGATGCACCCTCAAGGGTCAGCAGCAAAATGCTGCTGGAGCAGGGGATGTAGCTCAGTGGGAAAGCACTTGCTTTGCATGCAAGAGGCCCTGGGATCAACCCCCAGCATCTCCATGTCCTTTTGCCTCCCCAGACCCCTCCCTGATGGGTGCAGGGCTGCCAGAGTCCCCTCAAAAAGCCCTGGGGTTGCCTCCTGGCATGGCTGGCCTGGAAATTCCTCCTCAAGGCTGTGGGTGTGCTGGGGAAAACCACAGCTTCAGCTGTACCCCAAAATCCAAACTGTGGGGCTGGGAAGGAAAAAGGGGTGCAGCACTCCGGTTTGTTGATGTAGGGATAGGTGTCTCATTTTTGAATGTGAGAGATCCTGAGTTCAACTCCTGGATAAGCCCTCCTTTGGATACAACCCCTCTTCATGGGGAAACCCTTCCTTTGGATGATGCCCCGGCTTTGGAAACAACTCTTTCTTTTGGGACAGCTCCTCCTTTGGGAACTGCACCCCTGCTGCTCTCTGCTGACCAGGTGCGGGATGATCAGCCTTGGCATCCCCCAGCTCCCTGCAAACAGAACCCTGTGGGGTGGCTGTAGCGCCTCTCATTCAGCTGATACTATTTTTGGCAAAAAGACGCGACCCCTGCAGTGCCAGCAGCATGCGCCCTCCGTTAGTGTGTTACAGGCCGGGGATGTAGCTCAGTGGGAGAGCGCTTGCTTCGCATGTAAGAGGTCCTGGGTTCAATCCCCAGCATCTCCAGCTGCTTCGGTTTTGGTTTGTTTTTTTCCCACTTGCTCCATGAGGCGGCGATGATGAACTTCTCTTGCATCCGGCTTTCTTGGAGGAGATGCCTGCGCCATGGCTGTGCCGCCACCTGCGGCCGCCACGGCAGCACGGACCTCACGCTCTGCTGGCCCCCACTGCCGGCCCCCACTGCCCTGACAGCCCCCTGCCCACCCGGGAGTGGACCAATCCCGACGACGGCTGGGCCGTGTCGGCCCCCCTGTGCCTCCCGTGCCTGGCAGCGTCGCCCCACGCGTGCCCGGAATCCAGCGAGGGATGCCCAAAAAGAGGGCTCGTCCGGGAGTTGAACCCGGGACCTCTCGCACCCTAAGCGAGAATCATACCCCTAGACCAACGAGCCGGGGTGCAGGGGTGGTCCCGCACCCCCCATCTGTCCCGGGACATCCCCGAAACTTTCCCGCTGCCCGGGAAAATGCGGCGCGGTCCCGTCCGGCCCGGAGCCAGGGTGCCCCCCCTCGTCTCGGGCCCGGGGCTGTTATGGCCGAGGGGTGAAGGCGTTGGACTCGAAATCCAATAGGAGTTCCCTGCGCAGGTTCGAATCCTGCTCACAGCGATGGGTTTTACCCAATGCCCGGACACTCAAGATCGGAGTCCCGGGAGGTGAGGAGCGGATATGGGAGCGCCATTGGCAGCCAGGGCAGCCCCGCTTCTCCCTCGGAAGCAGCTCAATGCCCCAGGCAGGGACTGTGATGCCTCTGGGGGATTCTCCAGGTTTTGCAGNTGGAGGGAATCTCTGCTCTGGCACAGCCATGTGTTACAATCAGTATTTGAGGCTCGCTGCTGTCTGCAGATCATCTCTTTGCACTGTTCCCCCTGTGTGAAGAGGGGTCCCCACCAGCTGGGGCTCCTGCAGCAGCTCAGCTTCCCACCCCAGCACAGCTACAGGCAGCCCAACTCTCAGGAAATGTCCTGAAAAATTCCCCATGTCCTGCCCTGGAGCTGTGCCCCCCTGGCACCCATAGGAGCCCCAGCACCAGCACCCTGCTGACCTCCATAGGAGCTGGGAAAAAAGAGCAGATGGGAGAATATGCCGGTAACCCAGCACTGACAGCTCCTGTCCCTTGTCCCAAAGCCACACCAGGATCTGTGGGGCTGTGACATGGATTGGAACAGGGCTGGTCCCACATCCTGGCTTGGTAAGTTCCTGCAGGCAGGATGCACCCTCAAGGGTCAGCAGCAAAATGCTGCTGGAGCAGGGGATGTAGCTCAGTGGGAAAGCACTTGCTTTGCATGCAAGAGGCCCTGGGATCAACCCCCAGCATCTCCATGTCCTTTTGCCTCCCCAGACCCCTCCCTGATGGGTGCAGGGCTGCCAGAGTCCCCTCAAAAAGCCCTGGGGTTGCCTCCTGGCATGGCTGGCCTGGAAATTCCTCCTCAAGGCTGTGGGTGTGCTGGGGAAAACCACAGCTTCAGCTGTACCCCAAAATCCAAACTGTGGGGCTGGGAAGGAAAAAGGGGTGCAGCACTCCGGTTTGTTGATGTAGGGATAGGTGTCTCATTTTTGAATGTGAGAGATCCTGAGTTCAACTCCTGGATAAGCCCTCCTTTGGATACAACCCCTCTTCATGGGGAAACCCTTCCTTTGGATGATGCCCCGGCTTTGGAAACAACTCTTTCTTTTGGGACAGCTCCTCCTTTGGGAACTGCACCCCTGCTGCTCTCTGCTGACCAGGTGCGGGATGATCAGCCTTGGCATCCCCCAGCTCCCTGCAAACAGAACCCTGTGGGGTGGCTGTAGCGCCTCTCATTCAGCTGATACTATTTTTGGCAAAAAGACGCGACCCCTGCAGTGCCAGCAGCATGCGCCCTCCGTTAGTGTGTTACAGGCCGGGGATGTAGCTCAGTGGGAGAGCGCTTGCTTCGCATGTAAGAGGTCCTGGGTTCAATCCCCAGCATCTCCAGCTGCTTCGGTTTTGGTTTGTTTTTTTCCCACTTGCTCCATGAGGCGGCGATGATGAACTTCTCTTGCATCCGGCTTTCTTGGAGGAGATGCCTGCGCCATGGCTGTGCCGCCACCTGCGGCCGCCACGGCAGCACGGACCTCACGCTCTGCTGGCCCCCACTGCCGGCCCCCACTGCCCTGACAGCCCCCTGCCCACCCGGGAGTGGACCAATCCCGACGACGGCTGGGCCGTGTCGGCCCCCCTGTGCCTCCCGTGCCTGGCAGCGTCGCCCCACGCGTGCCCGGAATCCAGCGAGGGATGCCCAAAAAGAGGGCTCGTCCGGGAGTTGAACCCGGGACCTCTCGCACCCTAAGCGAGAATCATACCCCTAGACCAACGAGCCGGGGTGCAGGGGTGGTCCCGCACCCCCCATCTGTCCCGGGACATCCCCGAAACTTTCCCGCTGCCCGGGAAAATGCGGCGCGGTCCCGTCCGGCCCGGAGCCAGGGTGCCCCCCCTCGTCTCGGGCCCGGGGCTGTTATGGCCGAGGGGTGAAGGCGTTGGACTCGAAATCCAATAGGAGTTCCCTGCGCAGGTTCGAATCCTGCTCACAGCGATGGGTTTTACCCAATGCCCGGACACTCAAGATCGGAGTCCCGGGAGGTGAGGAGCGGATATGGGAGCGCCATTGGCAGCCAGGGCAGCCCCGCTTCTCCCTCGGAAGCAGCTCAATGCCCCAGGCAGGGACTGTGATGCCTCTGGGGGATTCTCCAGGTTTTGCAGACCCGGGAGAGGTGAGGAAAAAGATACTGAGGAGAGTGGCGTGGAGAAGCGGAACGGTTTCCCGGCTTGCTAAGTGGATTGCCCCTCATCGCCCTGTCCCAAGTCCCTGGGGGAGCAGGGCACCCCGGCTCATTGGTCCAGCTCCCAGAAGATGTTTAGGGCAACACCAATGCTCCTTTCCAGCTGCTCCTCTTAGCACCGATGTTCAGCCCTAGAGGCACTGTCGCTGCGAGCGGATGTCGAAACACGGGAAGGCGAGGGGTCAAGTCATAAAAGAGATTTTTTTATTTATTAAATTCATCTTTTATATACAAAATGAATTCCCACCTGATTGGTCACTCATTGCACGCCCCCCGTAGCAATTGGCCACCTTGATTCATGAGAGTTTCACTACCTTTATCTTAGTTTATATAAACAAATAGATTCTTTCTCACGAGAAAGAGGTTTCTGTGCTGTCACAAGGCACCCCGAGATCCGTGGGGAAGGAAAACAGAGTGCTCCAGTGCCCTGCAGCCTCCAGGCAGTGGAGGGAAAAGAGCCTTGGGCATTTGTACACACGCTTGAGGTGCCAGGAGGCAGTGCCAGCGCTTAGAGAGGTCGGGGAAGGCAAAAGAATGTGGAGATGCTGGGAGTTGATCCCAGGGCCTACTTGCATGCAAAGCAAGCACTCTCCTGCTGAGCTACATCTCCTGTGCAGGGGGATGAAGGGGGCACTGGGGATGCCCATGCTGGGGTGGAGATTCCTTCATTCGTGGTCCCTTCCTGGACTCACCATCTCGAGATGCTCCTGGTGTTCTTGTGCCGTGATTAAATTGCTTTAAGGATCCAGACATCAGAGACTTTGCCAGGGGAAACCTGCGGTCTAGCCGGTGAAGAAACCATGTGGTGACTGGATGGAAGCGGAGTATGTGAGGAGCCATGTGGAGGCCTCTTTGGATCATCTGGAGCCGCCCACTGAAGCAGCCGGGGTTCTGTGCAGCCTCTCACACTCTGGGAGCAGGGAGGTGCCTCTTGCTGTGGCCACGAGGTGCCAGGTTCAGCATGTCCCAGTCCCAGCACCGTTTCTGCGTAAAAAGCCCCTTGCCGGCCCTTGCAGCAGTTGGAATGGCCGGTGCTTTTCCTGCCACCTTTGGCTGCGGGGCATCCCGCAAAGGCGATCTCCTGCGAGTTGTGTTTGTCCGCAGTGGCCTCAAATGGCCGTGGCTGCGTGTCAGAGGCTGTGGGTGCATGGGGTCCTGCAGGGCCGTGCGGGCAGGGGAAGGGGAGAGCGCAGTGAGCAGCGTGGGAAGTGCGAGTCGGTGGCGTGTGGGAGGCGTGGGAGGGCTGTAAAGGCCCGTGTGGGTGTGTGGGTGTGGTGTCCGTGTGCAGGCAGCCCCCCGTGAGGCAGCGTGTCCCTGAGCGCCGCTTTGCCGGGAGGCGGGGAAGTGTCCGGGGTATCCCGGCACAGAGTGGGGGTGCGGGGCCACCCCTGCACCCCGGCTCGTTGGTCTAGGGGTATGATTCTCGCTTAGGGTGCGAGAGGTCCCGGGTTCAACTCCCGGACGAGCCCTCTTTTTGGGCACCCAGCGCCCTCCTGCCTCCCGGCGGGTCCTCCCAGCAGCGGTGGTCAACCCAAGAGACACCGTGAGCCCCGTGGGGAGGGGACAGCCGGTGCCTCCACACCCCGCAGCACCTGGGCAGGGAGCGAAATCTCCACGGGCATTTCCTCGCTGCTTGCCTTGGGGTGCTAGGAGGCAATCCCAGGTCAGCCGTGCCCAGGGATTTTGGGGGGATATGAGGGTCTCTGGCGGCCCCGCATCCATCAGGGAGGTGTCTGGAGAGGCAAAAGGACGTGGAGATGCTGGGGGTTGATCCCAGGGCCTCTTGCATGCAAAGCAAGCGCTCTCCCGCTGAGCTACATCCCCCTGCCAGAGCTCCTGCCCTGGCGTTCTCCTCACTCCGAGCGAATCCCTGTCTCTGCTGCCTTCCTCTGCCCCCCAGTCTGGGGAAAGGGAGTTCAGGGCCGTGCAGGCACTGAGGGTCCCTCAGGTGTCACTGGGCTGGTGAGGAGGTTGGAAGAGGCGGAATAACTGTGGGTCAGAGCAGGGAGGTGATTTTCTAGGCACAGAGCCCGCGGGAGGGGCTGAGTGTAGCTGTGCCAGGGCTGCAGCGCCGGCGGGGCGGAGGTGGCTGGTGGGAACGTCAGGCCACGTTTGCGGTGTGCTGAGGTGTGGCGTGGTCAGCAGCGGGTGGCGAAAAAGAAGGGCTCGTCCGGGATTTGAACCCGGGACCTCTCGCACCCTAAGCGAGAATCATACCCCTAGACCAACGAGCCGGGGCGTACACTCTCTCCTGCATCCCCCATCTGTCGCGGGACATCCCGGACACTTTCCCCCTGCCCGGGAAAATGCGGTGCGGTCTCGTCCCGCTCAGAGCCAGGGTGTGCCCCCGTCGTTGGCACGGGCCTGTGATGGCCGAGGGGTGAAGGCGTTGGACTCGAAATCCAGTAGGGGTTCCCTGCACAGTTTTGAATCCTGCTCACAAGGATGGGCTTTCCCGGTATCCATGGTGCAGGACCTGTAAGGAGCTGTCCCCCCACTAAGAATTGTGGTCATGTTGCAGTGACTTGGCTGTCACACGTGGTAACCGCCCCACCTTGCTGAATGCAACAGATTTTTTTCCTTCATCAATTCATTGGTGTTGGTGAGCGCTGCCATCTGGCCCCACAGAGCCCTTGTGACCAGAGCTGCTCCAAGCACAGCGGGCCAGTACTATGGTGTTTATCCAAGCTCCTTTCTGTCCCCTGGCCACAGACCGATTCAGTTAATGAGAAACTCCGGCTTGGGAAAGAGACAACGGGTTGGCTGCTGAGAGACTTTTACTCCACAGTGGGACGGGAAAGGGCAGGAAACCCCCAGAGTGTGAAGAGCTGAGCTGGGGGCTGCGGGGTGCAAGCAGACCCTGGGACCATGGCCAAGCTGGTGGAGTGCGTCCCCAACTTCTCAGAGGGGAATAACAAAGAGGTGAGGGAGTACGTGGAAGGGCTGAGGGGTGGGTGACACCGGGGTGCTGACAGCCAGGTTTCCCCCTGCAGGGCAGTACCCATTGCCAGACTCTGCCGTGCCTCCTTTGCAGTGCTGTGCACCTTTCACTACCTGGCTAATGCCAAAAATGCCTAAAGGTAGTCTTGGCTCCCTTTTGGCACCTCAGTGAGAAGTGGAGGCTCAGACCTCCCTCCACCACTGCCTGCACGTTGCTGTAGTACCAGGTCTGGGGTTGGTCTGGGATACCCCTGCAGAGAAATATTGCTTGCAGTTGTTGTGCCAAGAGACGCTGTCCAGGTTAGAGTCCGTCCTGGGCATCAGCTTTTGACTGAACTTTGGCTCTGCCAGCATCAGGAGAATTTAGCCAACCCAGCATGGCTGTAAAAACACAGCCTCCCCCAGGGAAGGGACTTTGCAGAGCCAAATGTGTCGGGAAGCTGGCAGGGGGATATATTCTCAGGAACAGCAATTTTTGGTGGTGCTCTATGACATACAGCAGCAGCCAGGTGTCTCTCACCCACCACAGCGAGTTTGGGGAGCCAGGGGTGCCCCAAACCCCCTGGGCGGGAGTGGGATGCTTGTGCAGGGCTGCATCCCCACTGATCACAGGGTCATCCTCAACTGCATCACTAGTGGGAAGAGGGAGAGCTGGGATGTCCCCTCTCTTGGAAAGCCACGGCTGCTGTGCAGTCCCAGCCATGTCAGCCCCCTTGCTCCTGCGCGCTGTCCGGCAGGTGATCGATGCGGTGGCACAGGCCATCTCCCGCACACCAGGCTGTGTGCTGCTGGACGTGGATGCTGGCACCTCCACCAACCGCACCGTCTACACCTTCGTGGGGTCCCCTGAGGCCGTGGTGGAAGGGGCACTGAGCGCAGCCCGTGTGGCTGGGCATCTCATCGACATGAGCCGACACTCGGGTGAGCTTGGGGGAGGCCCAGGAGCTGGGCTGGTACAGAGAATCCCAACTGCTGGGACTGAGCATGGCACTGGAACAGGGACTGTGGTCACAGCCCCAGGCCTGACAGAGTTTAAGAAGTGTTTGCAATGCTCTCAGGCACAGGGTGGGATTGTTGGGGCTGTCCTGTGCAGGGCCAGGGGTTGGACTTTGATGATCAGGGTGGGTCCTTTCCAACTTGGGTTATTCTGTGATTCTACAATTTCCTCACAGCAATGGTGTCCAGTCTGTAAGAGTGTGGAAAAGGATTGTTCTCCCTCCTTGTCTGCTTGCTCTTCCCACCTCCCGTTCCTATATCTACCCTGCCACCAGGTGAGCACCCTCGGATGGGGGCCCTGGACGTCTGTCCCTTCGTGCCAGTGAGGAACGTCAGCATGGAGGAGTGTGTCACCTGCGCCCACATCTTTGGGCAGCGCTTGGCAGCAGAGCTGGGAGTGCCTGGTGAGTGGGGCCAGGAACATCTCTGCATTCCATCCCACCCTGCATGATTTGAGCCGTTAGAGAAAATGCCAGCCCCTGCCTGGCAGTGCTCACCCCTCGGCTGTGTCTTGCAGTTTATCTGTACGGAGCAGCAGCACGGGATGAGAGCAGGAAAGCCCTGCCCTCCATCCGTGCCGGAGAGTACGAGGCGCTCCCCAAGAAGGTGAGCCTGGTGGTGGCACTGGCTGGGCAAACCTGATCCGTATTACCCTGGCTGCAGGGAGCATGCCAGGGGTTGGCATAGTCCCTTTGCATCAAGAGGAGCTGGTGACACTGGTAGTCACGGCAGATTCCAGCTGGGGAGGGAGGATGCCCTTCTTGGGAGGGTGGCTCATGCTGCTGGGTGGTGCCAGCCCACACTCTCTCCTCCTTCCTGCCCAGCTTGCAAAACCAGAGTGGGCTCCTGATTTTGGGCCCCCAACTTTTGTGCCCCATTGGGGGGCCACGGTGACAGGCGCCCGGACCTTCCTGATCGCGTACAACATCAACCTGCTGTGCACCAAGGAGCTGGCTCACCGCATCGCCCTCAACATCCGCGAGCAGGGCCGCAGCCCCGAGCAGGTACCCCGGGAGCACAGGCACGCCAGGGGTGTGCTGTGGGGACACCTGCCTGTCCCCACACCTCCTGGGCCGTGCCCTGAACGTGGCAATTGTTGACAGCCTGGGCGCTTGAAGAAGGTGCAGGGCATTGGCTGGTATTTGGAGGAGGAGAACATGGCCCAGGTCTCCACAAACCTGCTGGACTTTGAGACCACGCCACTCCACACTGTCTACGAGGAGATCTGCCGAGATGCACAGGTAGGTGGCCTGGGGTGCTTCTTCCCAAGGGGGCTTCCCAGAGGATGTCTCCCACCAAGTTTTCTTCAAGGTCAGGCTCTGCTTTCTCTCATGCTTGGGTCAGCCAAAATGCTGAATGGCACAAACCCCCCAGAAGCTCAACAACTTACTGCTAGCCCCCAGCTCCTCTGCTTGAAAGCTTCCCATGTCCTAGCAAGGGATGAGGACCACCACACTGGGGTAGTAGTGGCAGCAGGGCTCTGGGAAAAACCACATTTCTGATCTTCTTTGCAGGAATTGAATCTCCCTGTGGTGGGGTCTCAGCTGGTGGGGCTTGTTCCCAAGAAGGCCATGCTGGATGCAGCTGAGTTTTACATCAAGAAGGAAAAACTTTTCATCCTGGAGGAGGAACAGAAGATCAGGCTGGTAATGTGGCTTGTCCTGCTACTAGCACAAGGGTGGGATCATGAGAGAGACACATCCACCCCCTACCAGCCTCTCAAAGTGGCACTGAGCAGAGATTTGGGACTGTTCAGGCCCCAGGCGTGACACTTGTCTCCAGGGTGGATTTTGTGGGGGGACAGCAAGTGGCACAAGTTGCTTTATTGTGCTGAGGATGCTGAGATGCACAGGGAGCAGCGACCCCAACCCATGAGGAGTGAGTGTGGGCAGCAGCTGCCTGTTTTGCCTGCATGGAGGTCAGGAGGGGAAGGAGGTGTCCCCAGAGCTCAAGGACAGTGTGTGGCATTATGGGAAGCTGTCCCAGGACAGGGAGAGAGCTGGAAAGGAGGAGATAGGCTCTGCTGTTCCACTGCAGGAGGGAGGGGCTTTTCCAGCCTGTGGGGAACGGGCTAGATAAGAACAAGCTAATGATTTATGGGTACAGTTCCCAGTCATTCGTAGGTGACCGCACACCACCCCTGAGTCTGGGACGGGATGGGCTGGTGGTGCCAGCTGTCCTCTCCCTGGGTGGTGGCCCTGTCCCAGTGCTGACTCACCCGTGGTTCATTAGCAGTGGGGAATGAGGATGCAGCAGGACTTATCCTGACAGGGCTGATGCAGCCGTGCTTCTCCTTGCAGGTGGTCAATCGGCTGGGCCTGGACTCCCTGTCTCCATTTCACCCCCGGGAGCGCATCATCGAGTAGGGACCCACATCCTGCTTCTTGTCATGGTGCCCTCCCTGCCTGGATGAGGGGATTCTGCTGCCTGCATCCTACACTCGGCTTGTTTTGAGAGTGCTGGCTGCTCCCAGCTCCTCTCCACAGCCCAGGCACATCTCTGTTGGGTGTTGTGCAGGAGCAGGGTGGTCCCTGCTCCCAAATGCTGAGGGTTGTGAACGTGGAGTGGGGGACTCCAGGCCACTTGAGTAGGCAGTGGGAGCAGGTTTTGTGGCCAGATTTGAATCTTAAATTCCTTACCCTATTCCCATTCAAAATACTGGCTCTGGCTCCCATGCTGCAGTACCTGGTGCGAAACATGAGTCTGGTGTGGGGAAAGGAAGGGAAATGCACCCATGAGGTGACGTTCTTGTCACCCCTCCTGGGACATGGGTGCAGGGGCATTTCTGTCCCACCAAATGCCATTTGCATCAGACCACCCTGCCTAATGCAGAGCAACCCCCACACCACCTGTGTTCCCCAGCTGTCCCTATGGGGTTCTCAGTCCTCGCCCTGATCCTCAGGCTGGGTTTTTTGAGTTAGTCCCCTTCTCATTCATGGGGTCGATGCTGGAGAGGGTAGTGCTGGGTGAGAAGGGTCCAGGTGGCGCTGGTGGTGTCCCTGTACCAGGGGGCTCTAAACCACCTGTGCTACAGGTACTTGGTGGAGGCAGGAGAGGTGGACAGAGGGCTGGTGGCCAAGCCACTGGGTGCCTTCGTGCGAGCAGTCGGAGCGAGGTCGGCAGCACCAGGAGGTGGCTCCGTTTCTGCAGCTGCTGGAGCCTTGGTATGTGCCCACACCCAGACAGCGGCCTGGGGGTCCCGGGTGTGCCAAGGGGAGCTGGCATGGTGATAGCAGTGGGCACTGTGTCCTACCGGAGGATTTACCCTGGCAGGGAGCAGCGCTGGGCAGTATGGTGGGGCTGATGAGCTATGGGAAGCGGCAGTTTGAGGACCTGGACCCCATCATGAGGAAGCTGATCCCCCCTTTCCACCAGGCCATGGATGAGCTGGTGGCGATGGTGGATGCTGACTCCTGTGCCTTCAGCAGCTACATGGTGAGGTCCCACCAGAGGCAACCTGCAGGGAAATGGGGGGCTTTCCAGCTGGGAGGAGGGCTGGGATGAAGTGCTCTGGATTCCTTAGGAGCAGGACTCTGACCTTAGCATCATAGAATCATTAAAGTTGGAAAAGACCTCCAAGATTATCAAGTCCAACCTTCTACTGAGTACACCCATGCCCACTAAACCACATGGCAAAGTGCCACATCTGCTTGCTTTTTGAACACTTCAAGGGATGCTAAAGCCAAGGCCAGCAGAAGGGACATCGTCACATAAGGGAGGTTTGCAAGAGCACAGGAGCAATGGGGTCAGTCTCGACCCCTATTGCAAGGCACGGTCTGGGTGATGGCAGCAAACCCGCTTTTCTTTGCCTGCAGGAAGCCATGAAGCTGCCCAAGAACACCCCTGAGGAGCGGGAGAGGTGAGCTGGGCTGATGGGGACTGGCTCGCTACGGGGGCACAGGCACCCAGCACTCACTGCAGGGCTGTCCCCTCTCCCAGGCGCACAGCTGCCATGCAGCAGGGGCTGAAGACGGCTGTGTGGGTGCCCTATGGCCTGGCAGAGAAGGTGAGCAGGCTCTGGCCTTCTCTGAAGGAGCTGGCACAACACTGCAACCTGGCCTGCAAATCCGACATCCAGGTACGACCCCAGTCCACACACTGCCCTGCAAGGTGTTCCCTCGTGTCCTGACCTCCAGGATGCATCTCTCCAGCTGTGCTTCCCAAACTGGCCAGTGGTTTCCACCCAACGATTCTCTGGCAGCCACTTCCCAAGAATACCAACAGATGGGAAAGCGCTGTGCGCTGCTGGGTGATGGAGGGTGGGAATCCTGCAGCATAAGGGTCTGACCCGCTTCAGTGCCTTATAGTGGAGATGGTTCACCAGGAGAGCTTCTCGCAAGCCTGGCTTTTCCCAGGTGGGAGCCAAAATGCTGGAGGCGGCAGTGTTCGGAGCTTACTTCAACGTCATGATCAACCTCAAGGACATCGTGGACGAGGGCTTCAGGCGTGAGGTGAGCGGGGCCACGCGGGCGCCCCGGCGGTGCAGGGAGGGTGGGTGACACAGAGATGGCGGTGACACCCCAGGCGCCCCGTGTCCCTCCCGTATCCCTCCCGGGTCCCTCTGCCGCCACCGAGACGCGTGGGGTGTGTGGGAGGCGGCTTCTCTGCCCCGACGAGTGGCAAATGACGCATCTCGTCCCCACACAGATGTCCCAGAAGGTCTCCAGGCTGCTGGAAGAGGCGAAGCAAGGCTCGGCGCTCGTGCTGGCGCTGCTGGACAAGCGGGTGGCCTGAGGAGGGCTCGGGAGTGCTCTGGGGGTGCCGCGGTGGCAAATACAGCTGGGAAATACTCTTGTCCCTGCATAGGTTCTGTTGGTATCCCCTCTGGAGAGCTGCTCTGCTCAGGCACATCCAGCATCACACCCCTGGCCTTTCCCTGGACAAAGGGGGATTTTTGCTGTCTGAGGCTTGGACCCCAGGCTCCATCCTCCCATCCCTGGGGCAGAAGTAGATGACTGGGTTGGCAGTGCCTGGGACCACAGCGATCCCAACAGAAGGGATGACAGTGACTCTGTGGCACTGCCTGCGAGGAGATCTCTGTGTATGGGCACTTCCTGACCCTGCACAGTCCCTGTGGCCAGAAAACCCCATGAAACACCTCCTACCCTAGATCTGGGGCAAGACCTGGCACAGTCCCTCTCTGACAGATGTCTTTCAGGCTGTGTGTGACAATTCCAGCCTCTTGCATTGCCTGGGAAGGGAGCACTGCCAAACATGAGGCACCATCAGGGTTGTTAGCAGGGAGATGGGGTGGGTTGGGGTGGGATGGCAGAAACCCTGCACCCTCCTCATAGATCCTCCAAGTGGAAAACCTGAAAATCAGGCATCCAGCCCTGCCTCCTGTCCCTGCTGACCGGGTGTGGCAGCAGATATCGTGTCCTCCACCCACACACCGCGGCAGCACCCTGAACAGTGCCTGCACCCCGCACCCCACTGTCCCCGTCCGTGGGAAGGTCACCCCTGTTCTGGGCACTGTGCCTGAGCTGCAAGCACCGAGCCAGGGTTCACGGTGGGGTCAGCTGAGTCACTCCATCCATCCCCCGGCGCCGGGAGCTGGGATCACCGCCCTCCGCCGCCTGTGTTTATCAGCCCTGCCGAACCTTTGTGCCGGCTGGGAGCGCCGTGTTGACGTTCCTCGCGTGCCCATGGTGACGGCGCGGTGTCACCACTCTGGTGTCGCCCTGACCGCCGCACCCTGGCTCACCGGGCAGGGCTTCGGTATTTAACGGGTGCCCGACAGCCGGGAGAGCCGTGCCAAGGACGGGGGTCCGAGTGCTGCCGGCATTGCTTCCTCTGGGAACTTTTCCGCAGGTTTGGTGAGTGCAGGGCAGCGGGGGAGCACGGGGGCAGCGGGGCGTGGGCACCTGTGAGTCAGGCTGCACTGTCCCCATGGCTGGCACTGGCCCCGCACATGTCCCCAGTTCCTCGTGGTCCACGAGGACACGAGCTTGGCACCCAGGCTGGGCCAGTGTGGGTTTGCTATTTCCGTTAACAACTGACACGACACACCTGGACTTTAGGGGTGCCTGGAGGGGGGGACAATCACACTGAGGGTTGGCGCTGTCACCAATGGTACAGGACGGCTGCAGGGTCTGTGGGGGGATGGCACTCCTGGGGAAGCGAGCATGGTCCCTGTGCTGGGGACAGAAATTTGGGACAGAGGTGCTGCTGGCTGGGTGATGTCCCATGGCAGGGGTGACTGATGGTGCCTGTCCTTCCCTTTCAGCTCGGAGACCACTGAGGATGTGTGACCCCAGCCAAGGTGAGGGGCTGTGGGGCCAGGCAGGGCTGCGGGTACCACACGGCCATAAGGGCTCAGAGAGGAGCTCTGTGCCATGGCCACAGGCACCTGGGGGGTTTACCTGCATCCCAAAGGGATGTGGGGTGTCCTTTGTGAGGAAGATGTAGACCAGGATGGAAGGGTACACCAGCTCCCTGCACTGTCTGTCTGGGGAGAGCCTGTCTCTGCCCCCTAACAGCCCCCTTTTCTTCCTAGGCCCGCCACGACCATACCTTGCAGTCTGCCCTCCTGCCCCGCCAGGATACCCTGGTCCTGGCACAGGTCCCTACCCTGGTGGCATTGCAGTGTGCCCTC
The DNA here is from genome assembly GCA_013397795.1 of Orthonyx spaldingii. Classification (NCBI taxonomy): domain Eukaryota; kingdom Metazoa; phylum Chordata; class Aves; order Passeriformes; family Orthonychidae; genus Orthonyx; species Orthonyx spaldingii. Next base: position 58,770 of record VZTJ01000746.1, read on the forward strand.
CCGCCCCTCCGGGACACCCTGGTCCTGGCACAGGTTCCTACCCTGGTAGCATTGCAGTGTGCCCTCCCGCCCCTCCGGGACACCCCGGTCCTGGTGGCGTGGCAATCTGCCCCCCGTGCACTGCTCCGCCTGGCCATCATCCCCACGGGCACCCCCCAGCAGGCCATCATCCCAACAGGCACCAGGGGCACCACAAGAAGCACCATAAGAAGAAGCACTGCAAGCACCATGGAGCCAAGGTAAGAGTGGGGACAGCAGTGCACCTTTCCCTAATTCTGCTGTGGTCCTTTGGACCCCCTCCCCATTCCACAGCATCTGGCCTGAGCAGCTGGGACTCTCCTCCCCTACCCTGTAGTGGCTGGAGCAAGCTGCCAAAACTTCAGTGACTTTTTTTTTAGATATGGAAACTCCTGTTAGATTAATAAATAGGCAAGAATGAGTCATATTGAGTAATTTGAAAAGCAGTCCATGGAATTCCTTGAAACCATTTAAAGTGCTGACATGGCTTGGGGTGCACCGTGCAGTGTATTAAATCCCAGGACTTTGTCCTGCTCACCTGAGTGCAACTCATGCCTCCATAAGGGACATTCACTCAGTGTCTTGCAGCACAGCAACTGTTCAGTTCCCCCTTAAAAACAAAAAAACTGACAAAAAAAATCACCAAAAAAGGAGAAGCAATTCCCTAGCTTAGAGTAGATTCTGCAGAAAATGTCATTCGAGGGATGGGCACCATCCTGGGTGGGTCTGAATGAGGAACTGCAAAACAAACCCCCAGTTCAAATGTTGGAAGTGGGAGCATTTCCCAAACAAATCAAACCAGGAGCTCCTCTCACAGGCAAACAGCTCTGGAAGTGATCTGCTGTGTCGTTGAGCGCAAGACCTTTCTGGAATTTCCTTTATTGACCTTAAGAGCCTTGCAAAAAAATCATAAAAAACATCCAGCCCACCCACAATATGGGGCAGCCACCACAGGGTCACTAACCCCTCTCAGAAATTTTGTGACAGAGGATCGTTTCCCTGCTGCCCTAAAATTGTTTTCTCTTCCCCAGCCCTCTGGTGGCTCGTGCAGCTCAAGCAGCAGCAGCTCTGACTCTGACTGAACGTCTGGCATGTCCCACCTGCACTGTGGTGATCAGCAAAGCATGAGGCCAGACTCCTCGTGGGAACCCCCTGCATGTCGCTCCCCTCCCTCACCCTTTCCCTTGCAGCAGCATTTTGCCTGCTGAGTGATTTTTCTTCTGTGTAGCTTGTAAATTCTTTGACCTGGAATCTCTGAGTCAATGGACAGCATTTCCACCCTCTATCTTTTGGGAGAGCCTGCTGAAAGTCATCACGTGCTGTTTTCTGATCTTCTGGCGTCCGAGTGTTTTTTCCTGGGCAATAATGCTGGCCGCTAACAGGGATCCCATAAAACTCCTTACATTTTGTGTGAACTTCCCCAGATGTGGCAGAGGGGGTAACTGAGGGATATACTTATGTGGGCTGCCATCCTCCACGCCAGGGTAATAATTTACAGGAAAAAGCTCACTATGGCAGAGGGAATCTCCCATGAACAGATGAGGAACATGAACAGCTGAACGTGTTCAAGGCCAGTGCTTTGAGCAATCTGTGTCCCTGCCCATGGCAGGAGGAGTGGAATGAGGTGGTCTTTCAGTTCCCTCCCAACCCAAACCATTCTGTGATTCTATGATTATCTGGATATACCAGCTTGAAACCAGGAGAATCAGCTGCTCATTGAAAATAATTTTTTAAATCCCCAAAACTACAGAAAAAAGAGGCTTTTTCAGGATAGGGTGAAAAAGGTTTGTTTATTTTTGCAGACAGCACAATTCAAGTTCAAATCTGGGCATTGCTCAGCAGCTACCAGTGGGAGGAAGGTACCATGGATGCTCTGAGAACACTGGGATGACTGGGAGGCAGCTCTGGTGGCTGTCCAATATTTTGTCAATGCTGGGAGTCATGCTGCCCCTCTCAGCTGAAATTCTGAGTGCAGTAATAGAGGAGCAGGTTCTGATGAAGGGCAGAATGACAGAATGAATCAAGGGAGGTATGGCCCACCAGAAAACAAAGATCTTAGAGATTATTTGTAAAATTTAAGATAGATAAACCCCCCAAAGGAGCATCTGTGGAAGGCAGCAAAACCTCTCACACCATCCTGCTGTTCCCAGGAAGAAGGAGCAAGACACACTGATGGATATTGAGAGTTTTTGGAAACTAGAGTTATTCATTGGTCCTGCTACACTGGAAAGGTTTTTTGCATCTCTGATAAGCCCTCCCAGGATTACAGTGCATACACAAGTCATGGCTTGGTGTGTGCTAAGCTTTACAGAAGAACATCATATGGCTCTGTATCCTGCTTTGATCTGGGTTTTAATTAGCACCATAAATGTAAGATACATGACTCTTCACCATGAAAATCAATAAAGAGCTCTGGATTTTGGCTAGAAAGGAGGACCCAGAGGGCAGCTCTTCTGGGCTAGCAACCATACAGGGGGAAGAAAATACAACAGGTAATATCAGGGGTGTGTATACCAGTGAGAGGAGAAAGTGTGCGCCCTTCCTTTAACAAATCCACCGAATGAACCTGTCGAAGAAGCTGGGCTGGGAGAGGCTGTCATAGTCCTTCTCCCGGAAAATGGCTGCCCGGTCCCCCAGGCCAAGCTTCAGCAGGACATCCATATCCACGTCGCTCCCCAGAGCCACCACCGTGGGCATGACATCTTGCTTCTTCATGGAGTTGATGGCCTCCTCCAGGTTCTTGCTTCCCGTGATGCCGTCGGTGATGAAGACAAAGGAGAGCTCGGCGTTGCGCCGGGCGAGTCGCTGCCCGTTGCCCGGGCTGAGAACGATGTTGTTGATGGCGTGGATGATGGCTGACCCGATGTTGGAGGACGAGTCCAAGTACTTGATCTGCGCCAGGGCGTCGGAGATCTCAGTCAGGTTGTGGGTCAGCGGGAAGACCACGTTCTGGTCCCGCTCACTGCCATACTGCAGCAGCGCGATCCGCGCGTTCATGTGGTCGCTGCTGCTCCGGGCCAGGGTCAGCTGCCGCGCCACGTCCTCTACAAAGCGGTGGGCGCTCTGGAAGTTGTGCTCCCCCATCCTTTCCGAGCCATCCAGCAAGAAGACGACATCAACGGGGCGCTGGGTACACTGGGCCACGGCAAGCTCTGCAGGGGAAAGAGGAAGACGAGTTGGGATGATAAGAAGCCTATGGGATAATTTGGGTTGGAGTTGCCTCTTTGCATCCTTGTCCAAAGAAGGCCCAGCCCAACCCTGCTGCCAGAGCCTGTCTTTGCAGCTTGTAATGTAGGAGCTTTGTTTTTGATGCCCTCAGCTCCTGGGCACTTAATGAATGTTAAGTCTGGTGCCTATGACAGACACTCATGAAATTAGACAGGTCTGTGCATGTCAGTCCCAGAATTACACCCACTGCCTTACATCAATATCCAGCTCTTTTTGTGTGAGGAGTATCCAGAGATTAATGGCAGGCAGCATCTGCAAACCTCTCAGTTACTTCCAGAGAGTGGTTTACTCTCAGAGTTACTCTTATCATAAAATCATAGAATCAGAGAATCACAGAATGGTTTGGGTTGGAGGGCACCTTAAAGCTCATCTTGTTCCAACCCCCTGCTATGGACAGGAACACCTTCCACCAGACCAGGTTGCTCCAAGCCCAGTCCAGCCATATAGAATATATGAATATACGCAGGGAATGAACTCAGGGAAAAGAAAAGAAGAAAACAGCTATGTTTGGAGTCAGCTGATAGTCAGGGACCATTATTTCCTCCCTTTTCCGTAGTTATGTGCATTGCATTCAGTATTCCTCTGCGTTCCCCTGAGTTGGAAGCAGGGCAACAGCCATAGCACTCTCAAGCAGTTCTGTGGCTCTAAGACTGAATCTCAAAAGGGTGAAGTCCCGAAGATGTTGCCATGTTGTGTTGCGTGACTGGCAAGGATTAGGAGCTTCTGGAGCAGCCTCACCTTGAACATCCATTTCTGGCAACAGGGTGTAACTTTGGGGGTAGGGATTGCAATATTAGATTGGATTTCCACACTATGAGCAAATCCAGCCTGACAAAGAGCTTCCCTGGCACTGAACAGTGCTGTACCTGGGTTCAGCACAGAATCAGGGAATCACAGATTCCTTATGGCTGGAAAAGCGCTCTGAAATCCTCAAGTCCAACCACTAACTCAGCATTATCGTGTTAACCACTAAACCATATCCCTAAGCACCACATCATGTTCTTTGAACACCTTCAGGGATGATGACACCACCGTTTCCCTGGGCAGCCTGTTTCAGTGCCTGACCACCCTTTCAGTGAAGAAATTTCCCCTAATATCCAACCTAAATCTCCCCTGGTGCAACCTGAGGTCATTTCCTTTTGTCCTATCACTTGTTACCTCCCCTCCTTCAAAGCAGTAAAGGCATATACTCACCTCTGCCCAATCTTCCGTGAGAAATGTTGTCTAAAGGCACATTGCTGCTGCAGTTCCTGGTACGCAGGCACTGCTGCCACCAGGACACCTCGCCTTAGCAGCACCTGCACTCCTGGTCCTCACCTGCTCTGAGCAACTTTGGAGGGGGACAGGTGGGAAGGAATCCCCCTTGCAACCACACAGCGCAAAACCTACGTGAGGGTCTGTGAAAGCAACTGGGAGCAGGGGCTGCGTGTCGTGTTGGGGCAGTGTTAACAGCCTCCCCCAAGGCCTGCCCACATGTTTTTTGAGATGACAAGCAAGCCTGAAGAACTCCTAGTTAAGCGGAGGGCAGCATCACTCCATGGAGCTTCAGCGAGAGAGTAATGCACATCTGACAGGAGCATTCCCCAGAGACACATTCTGCTTGCTGCTCAGCCCTAACAGCTGGAGAGGGCTGCCTTCCAGCTGTTCGATAAGGTGCCTCTACATACGAGTTATCCCATGGGAATGTGAGGCAGCAAAGCCTTGGTTTGTCCTGTTCAGTATTAGGCTCTGGCTGCAGCTTGTTCCCATTTCTGAGAGGCTGAGGGTCTGAGCACCCTTTCCTGCAGCAAGATTCTCATCCTAACTGGGAGAGAATTTCTCAGAGGCATCACCATGAATTAGGCCAACTAAAATCTTCCTGTTGTGCTTTTAACTGGTGCATTAGTCCTTCTCATGTGGATCATGAATGTCTGTAGCTTACAGCGGAGGAAGTCTAATGAAGGCAGCACAAATAAGCAGAAATATCACTGATTTTTCTGCCATTAGTGTGTGCAGAGTCGCCCCACCCATTCATATCACCTTCCTGCTTCTTCTAAAACCTGAGGAACTTGTATTTCCTCTATTCTTTTGCAGTGTTGACAGTGGAGATGAAAGTGAGGTGGGGACTGACCTCCCAGCCCTTTTTGGGGTTCCCCCCTTTCCCAGCCCCTCCTGCGTCTTTGGGGAGGTGTGGAACATCCTTTATCCAGCTCCTTATCTCTGTCCTTCCTTTGCTCAAGAGCTTCACTGAAGGAACTGCTGCTGTGATGAAATCCATCTGGTTTTATCAGAAGGATTATATGGGATTATGCTAAAAGAACACTCCTTCACCCACTTGCCTCTAACAAGGACGAGTGCAAATACTGCTCAGGCAAAGAGACATTTTGTCCTTCTCCCCAGCTCTAAAGAGCTGAAGGTTTTTGAGAGGTAAAAAACTTTTTTTCCAATGTTTTGCTAGGAATAAATGGCTGCTGTGTGATGAAATTAAATAAAATCAACATCCTCTTTGCTGAAAACTTCCCCAGTCCTCTTTTTGTTCAGCAAAACATCCCAGCTCTGAGATCTTTTCAAATCAGTGGGGTTTGGGAGCTTTTCCTCTGGCATCACGGCTGGAGCAGCTTAACTACTCTGAGTTCAGTTCTGCATCCCCACACTAATTTTGGGGTAATAATCAAAACAGAACATGGAGTTTGGCTTTGCACGGACTATCTGGAATATGTGAATTATGACCAGATTCAGGCACAGGCTGATCTTTTTGTTTTCACCTAAAACAGAGAGCACACCATGTAAAGCGCTCAGAACTCTTTTCCCTCTATTCTACACTAACGGCAGCAGAGTTCTCTGAGCAACTTGTCCCTGGGAGGAAAAAGTACTGAAACCTCGGGGGAACACTGCAGTAAGTTCAAAGTGGGCAATTCCCATGGCTGAGCTTGGCATCTGGCTCCACTTTTTACACCTGGAAATATTGCAGCCACATTCCTGAAGATGGCACATCTCCCTTCTGCCCATTAAATATGACATTTGCTCAGTATACTTTATTGCAATAATACCATGTCAGTCAGAGTAAGCACTTGTGTCTGCACACGAAATCCCACTACCTCTAAAAAGAGCTTGAGAGCAGTTAAACTGGAGGTGGGAATGGCGCTTGCCTGCCTGACTTTGTGCAAACCAGGGGCAGCTGAGCGGATGGAGATACCATACCTCATCTAAACACACACACCTGCAGTGCAGGTGGTGGCTCTGTGTCTCTGAGCCAAACCAGCGCTGGGTGTGGATTGAGTAGGCTCTACTACATCAAGCTTAAGTACTTGCTTTTAAACAGCTGTCATCAGTCCAGGAGTTCTGCTTTGGATCACCCGGCCCCACGTAACAGAGTACCTTCCTTTTGGATATAGACAGGTACATGTTGTGGATTACGACAGAGGAAACACAAATGTACACGCAGAGAAAAAGGCCAGGAGAGTCCTCACAGCTTCTGAGAGAAGCACTGCCCAGGTGTCCGTGCTCCCAATGGAAATGGAGGGTTGCTCCCTCTCCCATCCTGCTTGGCCTTCCGTCCACACCCCAAGCTGCCCATGAAGGATTCCACACAGACACTGTGGTGAGTGGGGATGCACCTTGCTTAGTTAGCCTTGCAGGACCCCAAGAGAGCCCGTGGTAACCAAGAGAGAGGATGCAGAAGATGCTTTGGAGGGGGTCAGCAAGGGCATATGTAGGAAGGAGTGGGGAAAACGCATTGTTAGGCTCTTGGAAAAAAAGCAGCAGGCAAAGCAAGAGCATCCCTTGGCATTGCTGGGGAAAGCCACCATGCTCATCAGCCAGCCGAGCTGGAGGGGACAGCTCCTTGTGTCCCATCCCCGGCTGAGCACAACCAAGCTGTTCCACTGCATCTGTCTCTCCTAAATTAAAAGGATCTCCCCACGTACTGTCCCCTCTGCCACACAGACACCCACGGAGTGATGATTTCCACCTCCACCCAGCCTCTGCCTCCACCTGACCCCCAAGAGAGGTCTCAGCACAGCCCTAGCACGGTCTCTGGGTCCCCCACAATCTCGCTGTGCACCATTTTGAAGGTGTCAATGAACAAGTCCATCCACTCTTGCCGCTCATTTCCAGTGGCAAACTTGGCTTTTTCGGCGGTAAAGGCCAAAGTGGCCACCAGCTGGGTGTACACGCTGGGGTCCCGGGATTCCCGCGTGGAGTTTAGGAACTGGGCGATCGAATGTATGGTGCTGGGGAAATCTATGTTCACTCCCTCTTCCATGGGGCGGAAAATAAGTGGGTTTACGCTCCCAGGGTTCCTGTCATCTGCAAGTGAGCGTCAAAAGAATATTTTCAGGGCTTGCTAGCAATGGCTGCATCTCTGAAAGCTACCTGGCTTTCCTACCTGCACTGCACCAGAGAAGAACAGAGCTAACGAGGACAGAGAAGTAAAGACCAAAGCCAGATTTTAAATCTTTCTGCCATTTGTATCTGAGGAACTATGGGATTTGCCCTGAAATCTTTCACACATCAACTGAGTGACTTCAGAAAATTACACAAAACCTTGACTGCCCAGGTCCTACTGATCCAGCATAGGCACAATGGAGAAGGAGCTCAGGAAAAAGGCCACAGGGTCTGATTCCTTCTGCAGATGGGATTCACCCATTATGTAGGTTTGGACCACGCTATGTGCAAACTGCACACATGATGCTGTAAAGGCAGAAGATATCTAAGGGACAGCATTATGTGACCTCCTTGCCTGGAGTGACTCCAGTCAAAGCTGTGTGGTGTCTGGGCTTGTCAGGACCCTGACAGCCTCTGTCTGCACGTGGCTGTGCTGAATTTAACTTTGAATAAACCCCCAAAGGTCAAAGCAAATCCTTTTGCGTGGGTTAGCAAGAGCCTCACAGGATGTCATGCGGTTTCTGCGAAGTGAGTGATCAGTTCAGATTTGCTCAGCATTCAACCCTCCAGCATTCCGTTAGCACAGCAGTAACTGATGAGAGACAAGGGTCTGTCCTGAAAATGGGAAAATCTCAGGTAAAGCCCTGAGGCAGCGTGGGGGGACGACAGGCTGTATGTGGTACCTGCCCCTGCCTGTGCTCTGCTGGCAGTACCCAGGCTGAAGCTGGAGCAGTTATTTGCCCCTCAAAGTGCCAGGACCACCATGCTGAGCCATGGGGCCAGTTTAGCTGCCTCCCTGACCTGAGTCTGTCTGGCCAGTCCATGACACATGGTTTGGCTCTCCACTGGCTCCCTCACATTCCCTCTGAAGGGCACTGTCTCCACCCAGAGGACCTGCACAGGAAGTGGCATGAACTCATGAGATGTTCTCTGAGAATCAGAGAAGCCTCAGGCTCTGTTATGTGCCTGATGTTCCATCCCACCCAACACGTTCCCTGCTGTTCCCTTGACCACTGCAAGTCCTTCTAAATGATGACAGCAGTGCATCATGGACTGTCCAGTGTGCTGGGTGGGAAGTTCCCTGCCCAAAGACTCCTGAACCTATTACTTAAAATTTGATCTACCAGACCTAGCACAACTTTTGCCCATGTTGAGAGGGCACTTTGACAGGAGGCCAACCCTACCCAGCCACGTCACTCCACCTCCCATGTTCTCTGGGGCACAGGTCATGCCCGTGCTTGGCCTGGCTTGCGTATGGCACGGCTTAAGGGATTCACCCAAGAGGGAACCCCCTCAGATGCCTCCTCAAGCCATTCCTGTTCTGGTCCCCAGGGCTGCCAGGCAACAGCAAACTGTTCTCACCTTGCATCAGGAACAGGAACACCCAACTGCACTACAAAGAAAGGACTGACAGTTTTGGAGAGCTCTGATGGCCCAAGCCCAGGAGAAATGAGTGTGCCACTGCTTGTGTTCCTCGGAAATGAGAAGGCTACAAAGACCAAAACCTTTGAGTTTTGATGATGAGCTGAGCAATCACCAGTGTGGCCTGGGGATGTCACCTTCTTGTGCACAGATTTTGCAGGACAAAGCTCCTCAGAGGACACAGCAGAGGAGCTCATCATCATGGCTGGACACTGTGCCCCCAGCATGGTCAGGTGCAAATATTCAAAAAACCAGCGAGAGATTTTAGACAGGAATAATTATAGTTTTTCTCCAGATTTCTGTGCATCTTGGGACCAGTTTTCCTTTCCCTTGCATGGAAACAAAGGTACTTATTTAAAAATGAAATTTGATATTCTGCATAAGGCTCAGTTGAAGCCAAGGACTGCCACAAAAACATTCATGGCAAGAGAAGAGATAAAAATTGCAGAATGGGCAAAACTTTGGTCCTCCATAAACTTTGTGTGTCAGCACAGACTGCATCTGTTGTATTTAAACAGACACAAGGTTTAAATCTCCAGGAATTTGGGATACACATCTGCCCCTTAACAAGCAAAATGTGACCCAGTAAAGCTACCTTCAGCACACAGAGCACCAGAGGATCCTTACAGCCTTCTCCTTTAACCAAACACCCTGAGTTAATTGTTAATTAAATACAGCCAGCATTAGAGAAGCCAAAGCTTTGGGTCCACTAGGTTGCCGTTTTCCAACTGATCCCTAATATCTGCTCTGCCCATGATTCCCAAGGAGCATCCTGCTACAAAGGTCATGTGAGTGGGAGTTTAGCAAGAGGTTCTGACTTGAGTTTGGAGGTCAAAACCTTGTGGCTCCCAGGAATTTGGATGAGGAGAAATATCAGGGATGAGCCATGCTGGTGCACTCACACAGTGCACTCGTACCTACCTGTGCAGAGAACTCAGAGAGACAGGAAAAGAGCAGGAGATGAAACCCTGGAGCCTCTCCTCATGTAAAGTCACACTATTTCCCAAACTCCTGCCTTCCAAAGGGAATGAACAGAGTTGCACCCCCCTCTCCTACTCCTGAGCCTCATGCAGTCTCCCCCCAGAGCCTGTGCAGATGGCATGAAGCTACTTCTAATGTTTACCTGTCTGACAGGGCAGCTCGGGGCAGACGACCTGTGGATCTGGAAGGAAAAGAAACAAGGAAAACTGAGCCATGTGCTGCCATCCCCCTTCACAACCTGCACAGTCAGAGTGGCAGGACAAGCTCTCTTACAAGGAACACCAAAGGACTGCCCCAAAAGGCTGGTCTGTATCTGAGGAAGGACTCAGTCCAGGGCTACATAAAGGTCAGACCCTACCATGGATGGCCCAGCTGCTGGCCAACCTGCTGGGACACATCTCTGCCCCCCACACCAAACCCTGGGGCTCAAAACTGCAGTTCCACACAAGGATAGGGACAGACCTGGGCAGAGTACATCCTCCATCTTGTCAATGAATTCCTCTGCCACCAGGTCTGAGAAGAGCCTCATCTTCTGGACTCGCTGGGGTTCGTTGCAGGCGATGGAGACTAGGGTCTCGCTCTGCTCCGGCTGGTCGAACATGTCTCCTATGCCGATGGTGTTGACTACCACATCTCTGCCACACAGAGCCCCGAGGTTCTTGTCATCGTCCCGGGGGTCATAGCGCCCGTCTGTGATCACCACAGCGAACACTTGGGCTTTCTTTCTCCTGCTTTCCTTGATGAGCTTGTTGTAGGCAAACTGAAGGGCAGACGGTGTCCAGGTGCCTCCTGCGATCCACTCCAGGCGCTTCACGGCTTCCTTGAAGCTCGACAGGGAATCGATGCGCTCGTCATCAAGCTTGATGGCTTCAAAAGTCTCCTCATGACTGTACTGCACCACCCCAACGCGGGCACCTGCCAAGGAAGTGTCACATTACTTGGCTTTGCATCCTCGGGGAAAAGTGGAAAAAGTCAGAGCTGCCCAATTGGTCTGAAAAGCCATGGAAAATGAACATTGAGGTTGAAAGGATCCAAGACCCTTTTCTTTTCCCCATGTCCCACTCTGTCCCCACAGAGTCCAGACCTGTCTGTGACTTGGGGTCCTTGGCAATCGAGCCCAGTCTGCTGACCACATTGACGACAAAATTCTTCTCCAGGGTGAAGTTGGTGTAGCCGATACTCTCGGAGCTGTCTATGACAAAAATGATGTCCAGGGCACCGCAGCGCTTCTCACAGTCTGGGGAGAGGGCAGGAGGAGGGAAACACATGGGTCAGTGATGCTGGGAAGCCTCTGGTGACTCCCTGTCCCCATCCCTTGAGTGGTCATTCCCTTTCCCTGGGGAGAGGTGATGTCTGCTCACCGCAGCATCCGCATGTCTCTCGCACGTAAGTCATCACGTCGCAGTCCTGCCAGGAAAGAGGTGCAGGGTGAATGCTTCTCTCTAAGGGAAAGGGTCCCCTTTCCCTTCCCACCCAGCCAGCCCTCTCCCCTCTTTCCCTGGCTCCCATGGGCAGTCACAGGCCACCTCTGCCAGGCAGCAGCAGGACCTGATGCCCTATTTTGTTCCCAGGCTGTGCATGGAAAAGCCATGATTGCCCCAGGAGGGACAGTAGCAGGGGTTACTTACAGTCAGACCGGGGTCTCCTGGTGGACCAGGGGTCCCCTGTAAGAAGATCACAGGGATTTCAGGCACAGTTTTCCCATGAGTTCTTTTTCTGGCAGATAGATGTCAGAGCCATCAAAAATGTGGCTTTTTGCAGAAGGGGAAGGGGAAAAAGATGGGTAAGGGAAGTCCCCAGTGAGCCAGCGGACACATCTGGCAGCTGGTGTCCCCTCCAACAGCATCTATTCAGGCATGATGCCATGGGACTGTACCTCAGGGCCTGCTTCACCAGGTGGACCACGCTGTCCAGGCTCCCCTCCTGGGCCAGGATCACCCTGGGGAAAAAGTAAAGAAGGGTCAAATATTTCCTGGGCAATGTTGGTAATGTAGCCCCTGGTGTTCAGGGCCCCTCCTGACCCCCTGGTCAGGCCTAGCCCTGCTAAGCTCAGTCACTGCCACAGCTAAACCTGGGGACAGGGAGCAGGCAGAGAGTGGCAGGGTCATCCACAGCACACCTGGCAGGGGTGTGGGAGAGGGATACTGACCCTTGGGGCAGTACAGGGAGTCTGCTTACCGGCTCCCCCTTCTCTCCTTTGGTCCCTTGTGCTCCTTTTGGTCCAAGCTCACCTCTTCCTCCCTGCTCGATGGAAGGAGAAACAGATCCAGCATGGAGCACATCTGGATGTGCTCAGCAGAGGCTCTGCTGCACCACAAACACATGCCTGCCTGATCTGGGAGAGCATCCTCTAAAGCAGCAGCTCAGCAGCTCAGAGCAGAGCAAACAAACAGTGTTTACACAGGCATTAACCAAAAAAAAAAAAAGAAGAAGTTCTGCAAAGCATTTTTCAGATTATTTCAAAAGGAGATGCGCTTGGGAGATACAACAAGGCTCCAGCTACAGGGACCATCCAGGGTAGCTGCTGGTGGGGCTGGCTCCTCAGCCATTAACCCAAAGGGCTAGGAGACAACTCCTTGGCAGTTTTTGTACTGACTCCTTGGCAGACAGTACAAACAAACAGGTGATGGAGACAAACACACTCACCTTGGGTCCTGGCTGCCCCTTCTCACCCTTGTCACCCTGCGAAAGGAGAGGAAGGAGAGGTCAGCACCTGTCCAGGACTGGCCCCACACTGTGCACCTGTACACCCAAAGATTGCAGTGAGGGGCAAGAAGCTGAAGAGCAGCTGTAGCTTCAGGCTGATGGTTGAGGGACCATCGCCATGACTGAGGCTGGGGTCCCCAGCACCTGGTGGACTGTGGCCAGTTTCCTGCTGTTCAACTCCCTTTCTCCTTCAAAGACAGGCTCCACACCTCTGTGACCCGGAGCATTTTTCTTCCTCCTTCCCTGTTTTCTCAGGCTGCTCAGATCCAACAGCAACATCCACCCAAACAGACTTCCTCACGTGCTGAATGAGGAATATGTACCTGAGGTCCTCTGGGTCCAGGGTAGCTAAAGCCAGGCCTGCCTCTGTCACCCTTTGGTAGAAAAAAAAGATCTGTGAGATACCACACTTGACCTGCTCCTGTCTGTGACAGTTACCGCCATTTTCATCTTCTTTGGGGGTGAGACACCACCAGGAGCCAAGGCTTCTGCAGCTGGGTCTGAAGCACTGGGAACAGCTTTGCAGAGCAAGGATTTGTGGGGTCTTGGGGATGTCACATGCCAGGGATGCCCCTGAGTCTGCGCAGGGTGAGGGGTGTAATCAGAGCTGCCTTGGCCGGAGCAAGACCTACATCTCTGCCCCATAGGGAGGCTCCAGTCTGATTCTGTTTCTGAGGCACACAAGTTTCTGCAGTGAAAACTGCCTATTTCTTTTTTTTTCTTTATAAATAAATAAATAAGTAAATAGGAATCTTTCAAATGCAGAGTTTAATTCCTGAACTTTACCTTTGGTCCTGGTGGTCCAGCATCACCTCTTGGGCCCAAGTCACCAGGGTCCCCACGTGATCCCTGCAGGACAGTTTTGGGGAGAAGGCAGGCAGTGAGTGAGGAGGTTCTCTGCTGCCCTCCCAGCACACGGGGACCGTGCTGGAGAAACCAGCTCCTGAGGTGGTGCTGCAGGACCATCTCCCTTCCTGGTGAGTTTACTGTTTCAGCAGTGGGGTTCCCATGTCCCATAGAGCCACTTGGATGTCACAGCACTACTGCCACAGTGGGGTGATGGACTAACCACAGACCCAGGATAAAGGGGTGCTTGTGGAGTCCCATCTTCCCTCTCCCCAGTGTCCCACCCACTCTGGTGATCCCTTCCACATTGTCATGGGAACACCCAATTTTTGAGCCTCCCTGAGAGAAGGTCATGCATGTTCTCCTCGGGAGGGACAGTGCAGGCAGCTTGTGTGAGTAGGGCAAGCCCTCACCACAGAAGGAGAGCATGGTCACACACATGCCCAAGTGTGACTTACTATCCTGCCTGGCTCTCCCACAGCACCCGAAGGGCCTCGGGCTCCTGGCAGTCCTTGTTCTCCCTGCAGAGCAAAGAAAGACACAAGAACACACAGTGCATGAGGAGGAAAGCCACGTAAGCTTCCCCAGATGGCAGCAGTGTCCCCCTTCCTCCTGGCTGTCACCAAGGCTTGCTCCATGCTTACCCTGGCTCCTTTGTTTCCAACCTCACCAGGCAGACCACGAGTACCCTCTGGGCCAGGATCTCCCTGTGAGAAGGGTAAAGATATTCCTGGTCAGGGAGCTCTCCAATGCTATCTGTGTGCATGGCAGTGTTCCACGATGCCCTTCTCAAACCTGGTGTTTCTGGGTTTGAAACAGTGTCAGGGCAGTGTGCCCTCTGAATGTGTCTCTTAACCTTGAGCTTTGCTGCCCCTCATCCCCCCTCGGACCAAACGCTGGAGGAGAAGGCTGTGCCAGCAGGGCAGGCAGCAGGCACAGTGGGATCTGCATTCTCAGCTCTGGTGCTGCATGGACACTGCATGGCTGGGCAGTGGCACATCTCACACACACTAGTCCTCTCCATCTGGGGCTCATTTGCAATCATCTGGGCAGTTGCTTTACTCACCCTTTCTCCTACGCCTCCAGGAGAGCCTTTGCTGCCTTTTGTCCCTGGGTCTCCGCGTCGCCCCTTGGCAGACACAGAAGTCACGTAAATGGGGTGAGAGGATGGATGTGACCTGGGCAGTGACCGCTGGCTGCCCTCCCTCTTCCCTCTGGGCCCAAGAGATGTACACCTGCCCCCTAAGCAAGTGTGTTCCGGCAGCAGGGGAGCAGGGAAGCTGCAGCCAGACTGTTCTTTCACCGCAGCGACCACAGACACGCCTGGTTCACTCAGGGTTAAAGACTCTGATTTACTTCCAGCTCATCCAGCATTGCTTTCCCCACTGGATCTTGCACAAGGACACAGGCTGGCTGGGCTCTGGCCCCTTGGTGCTGGTGGAACTGTACCGCGGATCATCGTCTCCAACCCACTCCCCAAAATTTGCAGTGTCCCATCATATTAACTTGGGTCTGTGATATGTGACATTGCCCTTTTCACAGACCTCTGCCATAATGGCCACCAGATCTTGACTCTTTTAGCTCCTGCAAGGAGCCAGAAGTTTGGGGAACTTGCCAGAGTACAACCAAAGTGTCCCTGGGCATCGGCAGAGACCAGGCCTGTGTGGTTATGTGGGAACACAGGATGTTCCTCTAAGGTGAAATGGTTAACATCAGGCTTAGGATTATGGGAGTTCTGCTCTGTGAGGTTGGGAGAGCCAAGGAGATCAGCATCTGCACATCTTTTGGGATGCAGAAAACAGAAAGGGGGAGTTTTTTAGCACTCATCCATGAAACTGCCTCAGGTTCCTGTGGTGTGCCCAATGTCCAGGGATCTAGTCAGCCACTTACACCCTCTCCTTTGGGTCCAGGAGGTCCCACTTGACCTTTCCTTCCCTTGCTTCCAGCAGGCCCTTGAGCTCCAGGGTTGCCTGGAGGACCCTTGGAGAAGAAAAAGAAATATAGTTTGTTGAAAGAGAGGTCAAGGTGCCCCCCCACACCCCCATTTTTATCCTGTGTTAGGCAGTCCCCCTCAAGCAGAGGTGTGTATGAGCACCCCGGTTCTGCTTCCACACGCCTGACATGCCCACATGGCACTGCCATGAGCACGGGCTCCAGCCTTGGAGCAGAGTGACCCTGTGTCACCTTCTCTCCATCAGCTGACAACAGGTTTGTCAACTGTTCCTCACAGCATCCACCCAGTCCTGCCCAAAGCCAGAGGGACTGTGGCTGCCCCTGGATCCCTGGAAGTGTTCCAGGCCAGGCTGGAGAGAGCCTGGGGCAACCTGGTCTGGTGGAAGGTGTCCTTGCCCATGGCAGGGGGATGGAACTGGATGAGCTTTAAGGTCTCTTCCAGCCCAAATCAATCTGTGATTATATGAACAGACCACAGTAAAACACTGGAGACATTTGAATACTGAATGAACCTACCGGGCTTCCTTTTTCTCCTGGGGCTCCCTGGGGTCCACTGCGACCAGGCCGGCCAGGATCCCCCTGAAACAGCCAGAGAGCCAGTGGTCAGTGCCTGCCTCACCAGCACATTGCACCGTGAGTAGCCCAGGGAGCAAGGCCAGCAAGACTCTTCCCTCAGCTCCTGTGCCTGGTGATGGGATCCAGACCCCCAAGCCTATGGGTTCCATAAGCAGTGTAGGATTTAGGATATATATATATATAAATACAGAGAATGGTGTTTAGCTGTCCCCACTGGTGGCCTCTGTCCACACACTGCTGACTGTCCAGAGCAATTGTACCTTTATGCCTTCATCTCCTCTTTCACCTTGGTCTCCTGCATCTCCCGGATAGCCATCAGGGCCCTGGGGAGCGAAACAACAAAGAACCACACACTTCACATTCGGAACACTTTCCATGCAAAATAAATCAAATAAAACTTTCTAATCAAGTAAAATTGCTAAGCCAGTGCTTAGAAAGTTGCTCTAGAGGCTAAAGTAGTTTTTGCTTGTTGCTAATGTTGATGAAAGGGGCAATTCCTCCTCTCTATGTGGAGGGGAGGGACACTGGGGGCTCCCAGTTTACTTGTCCATGGAAAGGAGGCACAGAAAAATCAAACTGTGCTCCCCATTCCAGGGATCCCAGGTCTGGGATCAGATTATACAGCTGGTAGGAAAATGAGTCAGTAACCTCTTGTTGGCCGTCTTTCTACATATGTACCTCATTCAGCAGCTACACAATTGATGTGCTGGTGAAAGAGTAAAGCGTTCCTACCTTGTCACCAGGGTCACCCTTGCATCCTGGTGGTCCAATTCTCCCCAGCCTGCCCTGGAGAGATTACATTCAAAAGGAAAAGACTGAGAAGTTATAGGTGTCTCAAGGGAAAAACACAGCTTTTCTTGCTGACAGTTAATAGCATTTAGAATAATCTGCTGACCTTATCTGACACCAGCTAGAGAATAAATAGCAAGTGTATTTCTTAAACAAGGGTGGGGTGTGCAGAGGCCAGTGGAAAAGGAGAAAGCAGACTGAAGGAAATCAGGCAGGCTCACCCCATGAGTGCACCCTGAGTGATGGGAATGTCCCTTGAGGCTGGATTTGGTGGTCACTCATGTCCAGGGTTGTGCTGGAACTCTGTCATGCCTCTCCTGTCAGAGCAGCTCAGGTGTGCAGCAACCACTCTGCCTGACAGACGCCATGAGAGAAGGGACTGCCTTGTTCTGTGCCCCAAAACAGCTCTGTCACCAGTGCTGAGACAGCTCCGGGATAGAGACTGGAGGGAACTGAAGGGTTTTACTGTTTTAGAGGGTGGGGAGGACTGAAGGATGTTTTAGACCTTCAGCAGCACTTGAAGAGTGGGAAGAACTGTTATTACCCACAGATACACTTGGCTGGGTATAGGACACAGTGCAAAGCCAGGGCGTGCTGGCCAGTGGACTAAGCCAGGGACTTTATTGTGAGGCCTTTGAACTTGGCTTTAGGGCTTTAATACTAAGTACAAGCTGTGGTTTAGAGATGAAGCTTCAGATTCTGTGACAAACTGCCTTGAAACCCAAATTTCTGCAAACCTTTCTGTGTCCATGTCCTGTAGGGCTCATTAACACTCAAGATAAGGTATCTACATACAAATTATCCAGCCTTATCACCTTCTCAGCAGGAGCACGGACCGGGCAGCACATTCAGGTCCTACAGAGAGTTTGCTGATAGAGGGATGGTACTTAATGGCATGAAGCTGTGTCAGGGGACTTAGAATGGATATTAGGAAAAGGTTCTTCCCTCAGGGGGTTGTGGGGCACTGGACAGGCTACCTAGGGAAGTGATCACAGCCCCAATCCTGCCAGAGCTCAAGGAGAGTTTGGGCAACGCTCTCAGGCACAGGGTGGAACTGTTGGGGTGTCCTGTGTGAGTTGGACTTGATCTTTGTGGGTCCCTTCCAACTCAGCATATTCTGAGATTCACTCATGAGACCTGAATTACTTCACACATTTCTACAGGACAGAATAATGTACAGATAAATTCACAGAAACCTCGGTGGAAATAGAAAGCCAGCATGTGGGATAGTAGAAAGTAAACAGCCTGTGGGGATGAGAGGGGGTAAAGAAATGGAACAGCAGCAGCGACATTACAGGGTGCTCCCAGTTACCTTCTGTCCATCTGTGCCGTTCCTTCCTGCCAAGCCTGGGGCACCCTTGGATAATGGGGAAAAAAAGAAGAGGGATCTATTAACACACGGTCCAAGGGTTTGGGAGCTGGAACAACGTGCAAGTTAGAAAATGTCCTTTCTTACCCTCCGTCCGTCGGATCCAATTTCTCCCTGGGAGAAAAAGAGGATAGGAAGTCAGACACTGCCTGCATCCCCCTCACCTCCCCCTCACCCCTCCCTTTACATCCTAAACCCATCACCGCTTCACTGGACAGTGATCAAAACCTGAAGGAGGAGACAGGCTTTGGGATGCCCTTGGAAATCTGTCCCCAGGTCCACAATGACGCGTTAATAGGATTGTTATCCTTTCCCATCACAGCTAATCTCTCCATGTGAGCATCAGCAAGGAGCAAGGCCCCTGCCAAGTGCCCAGCCAGCCATTCCTTCTCTTCTTTCTCACCTTCTCTCCTTTCAGCCCTGGGACACCCTAGACAAAGAAAAAAAAGAAAAATAAATCGCTGTGTTAGTGTCTGGGCAATCAGCAGGAGCAGAGGCAGGGGAATGCAGGGTCTGGGATGGGAAATAGGCAGGTGAGAGGGAGAAGCAAAGCTCCCCTTGCTATACCAAAAATCAGGGAATGCAAAGAGCTCAGCCACCGGCTATGGGATTCTTACCTTGGGACCAGGGTATCCGATCGGACCTTCAATACCTGGGTCGCCCTTCAGGGAGGAAGGCACAGAGAGTTAGCTTGAGGTCATCCGAGATGTGGCAAACGGAGGGGAGGATTTTCCACAACTCACCTGTCGTCCCTTCAGCCCAGGGGAGCCTGGCTCACCCATGTTCCCCTTTGCACCCTAAGGAAAGAAAAAACCCAATGTAAGTCAAGGCTTGGTGCTGACTGAGAAAATGGCGTTTCTGGGAGATCAGAGCACACAGAGCTGGGGCTGGAGAGTGGGACACCCTGTGCATGTGGGAGCTTTGCTTTGAGAGTGGGAGACTGAGCCACAACTGCTGCCTCAGTCCTGGTGTCCTCAGGTGCTCGAGTGTCTCTCTGCACTGCTGGCAGTGCATCAGCCTCAGCACAGACATGGGCACACCAGTGCTGGCTGTGTCTCCCAGGGCCAAGATAGATGCTGGGGGGTGTTTCCCACCTGGGTGCTACCTGAGAAGGCAGCCAGTGTGGGCTCTAGAGCATCCTGCAGTGGTTGTGGCAGGCAGGGGCATTATTCTTTTTCCCACAGCTTAGAGCAACTTACCTTCTGCCCTCGGTATCCCTTGAGACCAGGTGGACCTGCAATCTCCAGGCAGCTCATCTTGTAGCACTGAAATACAAGAAATTAAATTGCGGTACTGACAGTAGGCATCCCAAACTCAGCTCAGCTCTGCACCCATGGCTCTCCGTGTGCCTCTCCCCTTGAACTCAGGACTAAAATCTGCAGTGGCTTCAGCTTGGTCAGGGCTGAGGCAGCAACAAACACACAGAGAAGTGCTGCCCGTAAATTAAGAGTGGAAAGTTGCCACGAGCATGTTCATTATAGCTTGGTTCTGGGCCCAGACTGGAAGAACAAGACTGCCAGGTGTCAGAGGTGGTGGGGGCTTGCTCATCTGGGGTCATCATGGGACTGGTATGTGCTTTGGGGCATCCCCTGCATACTCCTCCCTCTGTGTGCCAAACCCTGCGGTACCAGCAGGGTGGGAGCTTTGGCAGGGGCAGCACTTATGGAATGTGACTCCAAAGTGATGACACGAGCCTATTCCACAGACCCGAACCCACTGCAGGAGAGGGGGAGGCAGGGAGTGAGTCCAGTGTGCCATTATAACTCCTGGGTAAGGAGATGTGTCCCCAGACTCTGCCCTGATCCAAAGGTGGGCAGGGACCCATCCCATCCCGTGCAGCTCTGTGCTGTCTGGGGGCGTAAACTGGTCTGCTCTAACTGAGGCAACTTAAATTTGTGTTGTGTGGCACAGGCATAAATGTGCTGCTTGCTCACCTCGCCGTAGGCTTCATGTTTCTGCAAGGGAAAGAACAGAAGAGAATCAGTTAAGGTGCTCAGTCCCACGGAGGAGGCAGCAGCCCACCCTTAGAGGGGTGTGTGGCGGTAAGGGAGAGGAGGCGGTAAAGGTCCCATGGCTGTAAAGATACCCTCAGCAGAGCCCCTGATTAACAGTGCCTCACAGGTGGGGTCTCAAAGACCACGCTGATGGTGAGCACGTGCCTCAGTGTGCACACTCTTCCACATGTCCCTGAATGGGGAGGAGACTGGGTGTGGCCTGGTCTTCAGCAAGAGCCAGGATGAGGATGGCAGCCTGCCTGGACATGCTGGGAAACAGAGGCACAAACCCAGGAGCCTCGGCTAAGAACCAGAAAAAGGCTCCAATTTCCCTGCTAGAGGTTATCTCCAAAACCCTACACAGAGGAAAGCATTGCCCCATCCGTGCACTGCTCCCCCGTACCTACCATAGCCTGGATGATCCTGTCGATGGTGTGGACGTCGATCTCCAGGGTGTCCCTCTGGGTGATGGCGTAGTTGTTGCGGTACAGCTCGTGCGGCAGGTTGGCGATCTCCCGCAGGCCCTGCTCGTACACCTTCTCGCTGGGGGCCACCGCGAACAGCTTGATGCCCATATCCCGCGCCCTCTCGGCCTGCATCTTCATCCCCGCGCAGGGGCTGCCTGTCACATGGCCGTCAGTGATGACCACCGCAAAGTTCACGCCGTTGGCCATCTGGGTCTGGATCTGCTGCGTCATGTTGGAGATCGCACAGTCCGTGAAGGTGCCCCGGCCCAGGTACTGGATGGCGGACAGCCTGGGCAGGTAAATGTCTTTGCTGCTTGTCAAAGGGCTGTAAATTTCTACCACGTCTGAGTAATGGAGCCCACCAAACTGCCAGGTGATGTAGACTTGGTTCTGGTAGAGCTCGCTCTCCAGTTTGTCGATGAACGTGGGAATGAACCGCTTTATTTGCTCCACGAGGCTCTGGATGGGCACGGTCTGCAGAGCCACACTCTCTGAGGTGTCAATGATGAAGTACACATTGATGGGGCAGTTCCTCTTTTCTGCATGGACACAATTATTTAGATCATGTCAGAGCACTTCATGCACCCCCTGCGCTGTTCCTCAGAAACCCAGACCAAGTGCGATGCTGGGAAAAGCAGAAATCCCACCTAGGTATGGAAGTGACACCTGTGTTTGGGTCAGATGATTCCCCAGTGACCAGGACTTCTAACTCGAAGATCTGCTATAGAATCACAGAATAATTAAGGTTGGAAAAGACCTCTAAGATCATCAAGTCCAACCATTAATCCAGCACTGCTCAGTACCGAATCAATCTTGAAAATCTTGCTTTTTTTGGTAAGAGTCAGGCTGGACACACAAATCACCTCTGCACTGCAACTGAAAATTGAGGAAATCACCAGATTTAAAGTGAACAATCTTCTGACATCAGATAGAGAGCTGAGTGCTGGAGACTGACTGGTGTTTGTTGCTGCACCTGCTGGGAGAGACCACCAGTGGCAGACCCCAGCTCTTCCATCTCTACCTCTTTGCACACCAAAGCAAACCCAGAAATGTGAGTTTGGGTGGAGAACGGTGTTCCCCAGAGATGGATTGTTACCACAGGAGTGCAAAGAGCCAGGGGAGGTGGAATATCCCACTGCCAGTTCCTGGCAAGCAAGTTCCACAACCGAGCATGGCCCTTGCTTTAGTTAAAACTGCTCCCCACAAAGGTGACCCAAGTAATTTGGTTAATACCTGCACAGGAGGTAGAACTGACGTCTCCAGCATCCACATCAAGCTGAGCAGCATGGAGAGGAACTAGAGCCACACAAAGGAGAGTGGAAAAAAAGGCTTGTCGGAACATCTCAGTGGCCCGTCAGGATATTCAGAAGCCTGTGGGAAAACACAAGTTACATGTTAAAATGTGATGCACAGTCTCCTGACTCTGCTGGTGTGACACAAAGCAATCCAATGCTCCTTGCAAACCCATGGAATGAAGGGACAAATAAAAATCCTCTTGAAGAAATGCACATCTTCAGTGCTCAACCCATCACCAGGCCTCTAAGGCCTAGTTGCACATGGAAGTTTATTTCATGTAGGGTTATGGTAACTTAAAGTTAGCAGAAGAGTTAGAGATGTAGCCTGAAAAGTTCTTAGGAATGTATGGAAGTGTTCAAAGGAACCCAGGATTTGAAAGGATATTCTCAGGCAACACTCACAGCACCATTTTAGAGCCAGCCTTTAGCTGAGGAAGATAGAGTCATTAACTTTTGGAGAGGCTGGGAGCGCTGAGGGCTTTGGCCAAGTGTCTGACTCTTCACTGTATCCCGAGTTTAACCACCTTCCTCCCTCCCTCCTTCCTTCTTTCCCTCTGTGTGGGTGGGTGGGAAGGCACTGTAGAGCAGAGCAGTTGGCCTGCACAGGCAACCAGGCCAGCTCTGGCATAGGATGGCTCCTGCCCACAGCGTTTGGGACTTGGGACTGGGTCAGTGAAGCACCACGACCTGGGACTCCTCAGGGGCAGAACAGCGAGGCGGGAAAGCGACTCCTGAAAACACGAGACACAACGCACTTCCCTGGGGTCCTCTTGCACTGTCTCCTCTATCCCACTCTGCACCCCGAGCTACATTATTCTCCTGCTCTACCAGAAACTCACCTGGTAATAACCCCCTTACACGGTCGGGCAGCTGCTGGGAACTCCAGTCCTCACCTCAGGGGCCTCCAAGGCTGCGATGGGCGATGGTGTCCATTTTGTCACCCTCAGAGCACCACCAGCTGTTGTGATGCTGTTGCAAATCCCACAACATTTGATATTTGACTTAAAGTGCCACCTGCTGCTGCAAGATGCTGAGATGGAAACCTCAGATCTCACCAGTATTCCAGAGTTACTACTTTCTGCATGTTGAAGGCAATTTTTGAACATAAACAGTTCAAAAATCTAATGCAAAGAGCAAATTTGAAGCTGATTTACAATGTCTGAACACTTGGGTCTGCTCATCCTGTTCTTCCTTGACTTTTCTCTCTCTTCCTGAGAAGTACTGCTGTTCCTACAAGGCCTTCTCTCAGCATTTGTATTTTTGGGTGGTTCACCTCTTTCCCCATGAGATTCACAGAAGGGAAAAAAATAGGGCATCTCAAGAAGTGGGTCCTCTGAACAGATTTTGTGGGCACTATTTTGCACCATTCTCCCTGAATTAGGGTCTGTGCTCCTACCTCAGGTGCAGAAAAATGCATGGTCTTTGCTGCTCCCACACTGAGATCCCAGGTGACCTGGCTGTTACACACATAACTGAAAAATACATGGCTTTATCTAGACAGAGCCCTGCAAAAAAGGGTAGCCTTGCAGGAGGACCCAACTTCTCTGCTTGTTTCTCTTCCCGCCATGAGTAACTGAACCAAAAGTGGTATTATGGCAAATAAATTACTTGCAGTGACTCAAATGTGTAAATTATATCTGTTTTTTTGTACTCTTGCATCTGATTATCCCTTAGAGCAGATCCCAATGCAGTAGAAATGTCACCTCATGCACCTGACCAGGCAGAGCCATGGTCTGCCTTACCTCACACATTCATATCCTTGAAGTTCCCCCTGGTGCACTGTGTGTGTCTCCTCCAACACCAGAACACCCATTGTAACTGAGTAAACTGTTCCCAAATTTGCAAAAATTGAGATGCTCTGCTCTCTAAGCTAACACTGCCTGCAAGGAGTTTATTTAAAGCCACATAAACTTAAAGCCACACAAATTGCATTACTCACAAGAAAGGAGAATTATGCTGGCTATGCTAAAATGTGCAGAATAAAGTTTGAAGCCTCCCTGCTGCTCAGTCACAGCGTTTTCCATGGCCATGACCAGCAGGCAGTGCCTGTGGTGTCACTCACTTGTGCATGCAGCATTTTCTCCACTCAAATGTTTGATAAATTAATCTAGAAAAGAAAAATATGTCCCATTTGGAACAAAACTCTTATAAAATGCGCCTCCTCTTCCTTCCCCTTTGTGTGCCTGGGGTTTGCACGCTGCATGAGGAGGGAATTTCAGTGCTGACTGCAGCCACTACCCAAACGTGCCTTGTAATTTTAATCTCCAGGCAGAGCACCCAGGGGGAAGGTTTCAGCTACAGGGACACCAGATCTTCTCCAGGTCTTCCAATGTAATTATCCTGGGATTTCAGCCAGGGAAAGCCCAGACTGCAGGAAGGTTGGGGAGGAGCAAACCCCTGTTACCAAGTGCAATGAATTCACAGCCATTCCTAAATGTGCTGCCACCAAAATAGAGGAGCTTGTGTTGATGTAATTCAGCATAAACAGGAGACAAGGGCCACAGGTGAGTCTAATTCGTATCTTCTGAAATCCCAAAAATCAAAGGGGAATCATGCAGCATATCAGTTCTCTGCCCTGCTGCCATCACTTCACTGTAGCTGCTGAATTCAGCTCAGTGACCCCAGGGAAGACTTTGGTTCAACAAATCCACCCCCTTCGCTGAGGGATTTTCTAGACCTCTGGTCCTGGCAGGTTATGGCCCACACCCCGCACCTGAAAAAACCCCCAAACCTTGGAAAAACGTCCAAACTAGCCAAGAGCTGAAAGTAAAGGAAAAATTTATATTCTCTTATAGCAGGTACTGTCTAAATGTGAAAAAGGCACCTTGATGGACAGCTGGTAAGCAGCAGCAGGCACAGGCTGAAATTTCAGAGGTATTTCTGTTATTCCCGGCTGGAGCTCCGTCAGTAAGCAGCCACAGAACCCCTGTACTCGGAGAGAAAAAGTCTGCCTACCTGGAAAATGAGGTCATCAAAACTTCTCCCCCAAATCCCTCCGCAACGTAAGGAAACAGGACTTTGTGGGGTGGCCGGTGTCAGGGGGGCTCCCGCATCCCCGGCTGGAGGGCGGCTGCGGGCTCTGGGTGCTGGGATGTGCGGGATGAGGGAGAGGGAGGAGCAGCGGAGGCGTCTCCAGCCCCGTCCCACTCTTCCCCGACTGTCCGGAACTGCCCTCTGAATTCCTCCTCCTCCTCCAAAAGCGGGCAGAGTCTCGTTTGCAGTAGCTCGGAACATCCGCGGCGAGTCACTGTGGGTCTACCGAGACCTGGGAGGGTCCCCTCCCCTCCGCTCCCACGCGGCTCGGGCTGGGCTGGGGCGAGGTTGTCCCCTCTGGAGCTGAAGGCATCTTTGTTTGACACGAACTGGAAGAAGTCTTATTTTCCCTGATGAGAGGCCCCTTTTCGTGGTTGGCATTGCTGCCGCACATCTTTATTTATACCATCAAATAGTCTTTCTCTTTCTTCTCCCCTGTCGTCCTCTTTCCATCCTCGTAACGTGTCCTGAGTGGAACAAATGAAAACAAGAACATTTCAAAAAAGAGCAGCTTGCACAGAATCGTAGAATCACTGCCTTTGCAAATATCCAAGCCTTGCTCAGAGTCAGCCAATTCTGAGTATTATCTGTTTCTATTGATTCATTCCTGGGTTTGGGTTCATAGAATCATAGGGTATCCAGAGTTGGAAGGACCCACAAGGATCATTGAGTCCAGCACAGAACAGCATCATTGAGTCCTGCACAGAACCGCACCAAAAATCACGCCATGTGCCTGAAACATTGTCCAAACCCTCCTTGAACTCTAGGACTTTGTTGTTGTAGTATTTTGTTAATTATTTTTAAATTCAGGTGCTATTTTTAGCTCTGCTAAATGAAAAATAGGGGCAAATGTTCCAACAAAAAATATAGAGAACAGCAGTGACTTTCAGGAAAACAGCCCGTTATTCCTTGAGCTATAACTTTGTTTTGAAGAGGAAAAGAAATATTTTGTGAGGCTATTGCTTTCAGGGACTCTCCTGCAGCTCTGAATGGGTTGGTCCCTTTTCCTCTGGAGCATCTGTCGTGGAGAGGAGGGGTCTAGCTTTTGCTGACAGTGATTTACCAGACAGCACCTGAGATGTCTGAGCAAACCATCCACCTGCCAGTGATTCAGTGAACACATCACATTCCAGGCCATTTGTTTTTCCTGCTTTGCTGCTGTGTCCAAGCTCTGTTATGCCCATGGGTACCCATCCATGCTGCTCCTAATCCATTCCATGCAGCTGTTTCTAGGTGAACCTGCCCCTGTAGAAGCTGTTTCTCCAGCAGGAAGCCTTATTACAAACAACTGGACAGCACATCTGTCCCTTGCAGTGCTGGCGAGTGCCCAAAGTGTGGAAAGAAGCAGAGAACAGACCCGCACCTCCACATCTTCCTTTCCTCCTCCAAGGTTGGTTAGTGTGGTCTTTTCTCTGCAGTTTCTTGAGCAGAGGACCTACCTTTAACTTTCTTGAACTTTCTCATGTCAAATCAAAACTTTTCCCTGCAGCTTGACATGACAAAATGCCTTGTCCCTGTGAGGTTTCCTGTATGTTTTACAGAACAGCTCCCTACTGTACACTTTCCCTTCGTAAAAAAGGCAAACTTGGTGTTTCTCACCTACCCAGGCATCCATTTGCATGACATTTGTAGGAATATTATCATCTTCACACCTCTGTCATAGATGGGCACATCTGGCTAGTTCCTGTCTTGGGCTGGGGCAGTCTAACACAAAGGCACACTGAAGTGGTGGAAACTCGGGCAAAATAACCTCAAAACATCCTGCTGCTTTTTTTTCTGGGTAACTTAGGTTTTGTCACATCTTTTATGACTGATGTTAAAGGCCTCAACTAGTTCTCTGTAACTGAGGTTTTTTTCTTAAGAATGGACTGAGGACATAGGAAGCTCTGGAGGAAAATGGGTGTGCTCTCTGTAGCTCCTTTTCCTAATCCTCAAATAAATTCCCGTTCTTTCTTTCTTTCTTTCTTTCTTTCTTTCTTTCTTTCTTTCTTTCTTTCTTTCTTTCTTTCTTTCTTTTTTCAGTGGAACTGCAGATTTCATGCAAAGATATTTTGCAAAGAATGGGCATAGATATGGATTAGTTACTCAGCCTCCATGTTGGACTTGGTGATCTTGGAGTTTTTTTCCAATCTTTATCAGACCTGCAAATTATTATTGCAGCTCACAGAACATACTGTACTGAACAGATACTGAGTATTTCACTATATTTAAAATGGAGAGAGAGGAAATGGAGGAAGATGAAGGATAGAAAGAAAGAAAAAAGCTTGATTATCTGTTCTCCTCTACAACTCTCTATACAATTAGAAGGCACAGATGGCTATTAGTTCATTTACATCCCCTTGCAAACTGAAATGTGTTTTATGGTTTGTTTAGTTGTTCCTTTATAAACTGTGTATCTGCTCCTTCTTTTTTTTCCCTTTTTTCATCTGACTTGTAGCCCCCAATAAAATGTGAACTCTTTTTGAACCACGTGTGTACATCTGAAAAAGTTTTATGGTTCTCTGGGAAGCAGCTACTGTAGTTTATTTGTGTCTATCTGCAATTGCATCCACCCTTCATGCAATTCTGATGTTATACAGTGGTCTCCAAGGGTCTTGCTTTCTAACTGTGAGCAGAGAACCAAAAATGAGGCCAAGATTGTTAAATGCCTACTGAAAACAATGGATGCTGGTTTTCAACTCTTTGCAAGTATGCAGTTGGTATTCTCAGCATTTTCACTGATGACAAACAGAAGGATGTATTTTACACCCTTTTGTAATTGCCATTTTCTGAAATTTTTGCTTCCTATGCACAGAACCAAGGAAAGCTTTGGGTTGGAAGGGACCTTAAGGCTCATCCAGTTCCACCCTGCTGCTTTGGTCAGGGCCACCTTCCACTAGATCAAGTTGCTCCAAGCCCTGTCCAGCCTGCCTTGGACACTTCCAGGGTTGTAACTTCCAACTCAATTTGTACAATGTGTTTGTACTCCTTCACCCCAACAGGCAAGCCCCTGCTCCTCTGAGGCTCAGGGCTGTAATTCTGCTGACCTCTCTCACCACGTGAAGTGCCACAGTCCCTGCAGAGAGGGCTGCCTCCATCCTTCTCGTTTTCAGGCGGCTCTTCCCTGTGTCTGTCTGCTGTGTTCAAAAGATCATCTCACCTGGTTGGTTCATTCATCAGTTCCATCAGGAACCTGCCCTCAAACCATTTCAGAAACCTCTTGTGGTGCTCATGCCCAGCCACGCTGCTTTCCCTGTGGCTCTAAGGATTTCTCCAAGTACCTGAAGTAAACTTCATCTACCTCCTCTTCTTCACCAGGCGGTTTCCAGCAGAATCCTACTACAACACCCCCTGTGCTGGACCATCCTCCCAAAACAGACTTGGCTGACTCTGAGGCATTCTCTGGCAGATCTTGTCCAGGAGAAGAGATCTATTAAAGAAACATATACATATATATTAAAGAAAAGAAAATAAACTTATTTTTCTAGATTAACACAGTTCATACACGTAAGCAACAGCCCCCACTGAGTCTGACATTCTCAAATTATGGTAAGATGAGGCACAAAGGGGAATCTTTCTGAAGAAAAAAGCAAATATTCATTTGATACTATATTTTAGCAGCATTTCCTGGGATTTAGGCCATTAAAGCCAACTGCTCCAGGATGTTTAGAGAGTCCTCATGAACACACAAGTGCAATCTGAGGCTTTGCGTACTTTTTCCTATTTTAATGTCCCGGTGTTAACTTTTAAATCCCCTATGTTCTTGCAGCTCTTATTTACTTAGCACCCAGTTTTTCTACACAGCATTTGCGTGCTTGCAAATTGTTGTTTGCTAACACATAAGGAAGGACTGTTTGGAGTTTCTAGAATTTTCCTTTAAACAGCCCCAAGGTTTTCCCAACCTACAGTGCTTTTGAAGTTCTGCTAGGCATAGGCCTGTATCTGTGGCCTTGTGTTTTTTCACTAGAGCTCAAGATCGTTAGGGGATGAAGATATCCCAGGGACTCTGCACTGTTTAGATACAGTGGTGAGAAAGCATGATTCCCCATGAGTTCTAATAATCCTCCTGAAATGGTTGCTTAGACCCCACTAGTGTGGAGGCCCCCGCTCCAAGACTTATCATCCTGCCTGCTCAAGATTTCCCTTCTCAGGATGAGTTTGAGGATACTGGCTTGAAGAAACAGTAGGGATGCTCCTGTGCCAAGCTGTACAAATTCTTTGTGTCTTTGGAGTAATTAAAGCCATAATTATGAACTTATAAATATTGTACCTTCAGTTCCTCAGTCCAAGCTTATTGTCTAGAATCAGTTTTCCCGTGGTGGCTCAGCCTCTTCTGGAGCTGATCCCTCCTGGTAGGGCAAAGTCCCAGAGCATTTCTGGATCTCCTCACCACCATGCAAGGGGTGGCAGGGCCATCTCAGGCATTTCAATGCCAGGGAAAGGGAGGGTGCCGGGGGTTCTCCCAGAGGTGCCAGGCAGCACCAACACAAGATCATTATGTGAACACAACAAGTGAAATATTTAGGTTTAAGTTGGATATCAGGAAAAGGTCCTTCCCCCAGAGGGTGGTGGGGCACAGAACAGGGAAGTGGCCCCAAGGCTGCCAGAGTTCAAGGAGTGTTTGGACAACGCTCCCAGGGATGAACAGGGTGGGATTATTGGGGTGTCCTGTGCAGGGCCAGGAGCTGGACTGGATGATCCCTGCAGGTCCCTTCCTGCTTAGGAGATTCTACAACTCTCTGAAAAATGGGTTGACAGAGAGCGGGGACAGAGTGGAGAAAGGATGGGCTGAAACCCTTTCTCCCAGAATACTTCCCCTTTTACCAGTTTCCCAATCTGTGCTTTTTGATGCTTTCCCCTCTTCCAGCACATTTTTTCCAGGCAGCCAGTCAGGATGGTTGAGTCCCAAAACTTGTTGACTCATGGGTCAGAGCCTTTGCATAGTGAAGCAACTGCATTCCAGTTCCCTGGCAGGGCAGGACCTCAGAGTGATGGCTGATGCCTCCGTGGTCTGGAGCACATGCTGGATAATCCCAACATATCTTTGTCGAGATTTCAAGCCATCTTTAGTTTTGCAGCCTAGGCAGGGAGGGAAAAGAGTTAAAACACGCAGTCTGTGTCTTTGCGGCTTCGTGGTGCAATACAGCGAGAGCAGAACAACCCAGCTGCATTTGTTTTATTTTCTTGTCACCAGAGAAACGAGAAGGAAAAACTTGCAGTGGTGTTTCCATGAAATTAAGAGGAAAAAACCCACATAGTTTATAGAGGAAACCTCATTCCCCTCCCTAGCCTTTTACTAGTGATGGTTCAAAAAAAAAAAAAAAGTACATTTTTTTAACTTAGTCACATCACATCCCATCCCATCCCACCCCACCCACGGTCCCTTAATGCCATGTACAGACCTAGGAAAGAAATTTCATTTTTCTTCCTATCTAAATATTTGCTGGAGCTTGGAGGTACAGCCTACAGCACCCTCCCCCCACACCCAT